>JAFFST010001699.1:8085-22296 GCA_022414735.1 Noturus placidus | reverse complement strand
AGTCCACCTGCACACTGGGGTGGAGACACACAAAACGTAAACACAGTCCAGGTGCTAGGAACAGTCATTGTCAGAGTACAGCCACCAGATGGCGCCATAACCGGCCAAGGTGCAGTGCTGCACCTGGCCACCAGGGGGAACCGTGACAGCATCTCTGCCACCTGACATTGTTGAGAACCTTCATACCATCAGAATGAAAGATTGCCCCTTTTGCAGTATTTCTGATTGGTCAAAATGTTTAGTTTTTGGCTGTAAGGCAAATCACAGGTATTAATGCACTCAGCTAATTCACAGGGAATTGCATGGCAGAGCCTCTACAAATTCTAAATCTAGTACATTTTTTAAAAAAAGTGTTGATATTAAGAAAGAAAAATATACAGTATAATCATTGATATAAGAACATTTATTTACCATTTTTTCAAAGAACTCTCCAGTGTCTGTGGTTTGTAACAGTCAGAGGTAATGCTGTTCCATCAAGTTTTCCCCATTGTAAAAGTATCAACATTAATCAAGTAGGCACAATCAAAAGAGATAAATACTAGATTAAACAGTGTCTTGAGATTTGCTTAAAAATTGCTAATTAATGTCACGGCTCCGCGACGGCGGAGAAGGAGGTTGAACGCAATTGCAGTATGAACAGTGCTTTATTTACATGAGAGTCAAACAGTATATTCCACAACGTAAATCCAAGACGAAATTCCAATAGAGATAATCCAGAGGCAGGCGAGGGTCAGGCGATCATGCAGACAGACTTAAACAGGGATAGGCAGAAGACGAGGCGTTGTCACGGAAAACCGGGTTCGGTACTATTCACAAAACGGGAGCTCCAGGAAAGCTAATAGCTAACTGCTATGGCACAGAAACATGCAGACGGAGGTACTAGACGGGTTAGCGGAGGAACCAATCTAGACCATACTAACTTGGACCAAAACAAACATTGGACTTGGAACCGGAAACCAGACCCAACCAGACCCACCCATCCATCCATCCATCCATCCATCCATCCATCCATCCATCCATCCATCCGTACGTACATACAAACAATATTCCGCCCCGAGTGCTCGCAGTTGCGTGGTATAAATACACGCTGAATCATTGCGTGAGATTACTAACAGCTGCGGGCACTTGGGGCACGTGACAGCTAAACACATGCGTAAACCAGAGAGGAGACATGACAAACAAATGTAAACAAAAGTCCACGTGTGTGCAACTGTCAAAGAAGTCCGCTACTGAGCTGAGCAAATGCAGCGCGCATGCATGGCGCATGCGCACTGCTTCCGAGGAAAAACATGACAGAACCGGCCAAGGTGCAGTGCCGCACCTGGCCAGCAGGGGGAATCGTGACAATTAATAAAACTTTAATTTGAATTGTGTTCTAAAGTTACATGAACAGAATGAATTTCATTGGCAACTTACACAGCTTTAACTGACAGATATTTCCACTGTAGTTGCACAACTTGTCTAAGCAGCATCATCGGCTGGAAAGGGCATGATGATTGACAGGAAATACACTTGACACTTATTTAAATTCAAAAAAGGCTTAGTGGATACTACAAGACTTCTAAATCTCAGAATTGCCTTACTGCTCACACTACATGACATTTAAGACTTGTGATCTGTTGTCTTGATGTAGCACTGTGCATACTACATGATTGAGTACAGATGAGATTCACATACAACATGGTTGTTCACCCTTGAGTGAGTCAAAGATTACCTGATTCCACTGTTGTGTGAAAAAAAAACAAAAAAAAAAAAGAACTCATCACATGACTGGCAAAATGCCGCCTTGTAAAATAAAGGCTAGTGTTCTACTGTGCCTGTGAAACTGCATCCACCAATGGCTTGAAATAAATAAATAAATAAATAAGTACCCTACTACCTGAGGTAGATAAACAAAAAAATACACCTTTTAATTTATGGAAAGATAATTTTGTTTTGAATGCTGGCAAAGTAAAACAAAGTCTACATTTAAATGATTATCATTGGTCAATATTATCTTATTTAGATAGCTAAATACTCAGGGACATTAATCCTGTTAGCTAGCTAATTTCATTATTGATTTTGTAATAAAAAAAACAACTGCTAAGAGAACCTGCCTATTATTGGTGTATTTCATTTGTCACTGAAAGGCACCTATGGGAGGTATGGAAGAAATTGCTTGTGGGAGAAAAAAAATGTGCTAACCTCAAGCAAAATGCAGCTAGTTATCAAGGAATGAAATTCAATAAAAAAGGAGGGATTTTAGGAACCAGTTTACTTCTTGAGTCAGAGCAATAATATTGTTGGTGTGTAGCACAGCCCAGCTTGCTTCAGCGCGTTGAGCTGCGCTACCTGTTTCCTTGCCTGCGCTATCGCTGCTTCAATGTGGTGATTCCTCCCCACCGACTCCTCCGTTGTGGGGAAGTCCCAAAAATGACAACAATCCTTGGCTCCGGCTACTTCCATCTTTTGGCGCATTATTCTGTTATGAAACAGGATGCTGGAAGTATTCGCAAGAGTATCTTTATTTATCATCAAAACAAAACAGAAACAAGAGCACCTTAGCTAAAGCTAACCATACGGGCTTCGTATAATCCAACAGTAAACACTCCAACCTTCAAACCAACTTTTAAACAGTTTTTTTTTGCCGTGTGTGTATGTATCCTGTCGCAAAATGTGGTGAAATCTCCCACACGATGTTAATAGTGTGATTAAGGTGTTTACATGTCTGTAATGCACTTTCTTAATCAGAGTATTGTCTTAATCGGGTAAAGAGTGGATTATTGTTGTACATGTAAACTAATGAAGAGAAAATAAAGTATTACTTTTTTAAAAATTCATATTTGAGAGGGAGTTTTTTGGTACAGAGTATACAAATAAACATTATTTTAAAACATGGTGTAAGGCTGTATCTGACTCTCTTTAGACAAGCATGTCTATTTTCTACTTTTGCTCAGATTTGTCTTTTGATTGCTTTCTTCTGTCTGTCCATTTTCCTAATCTCGGCAGGGGTGCGTGTTCCTTGGATGAATAAACCCCACTGTATGTAGTCATTATGGCCAAGCTGTACACAGAATAATAACCCAAATCAGCCATGTTGGAATGATCCTGCTGCTCTATGGCTCTAAGTAAGGCCTGATATTAATATAGCAGAACCTTAGCAGGCCCCACATGACTTGGCAGCCACAGACAGAAATGAGCTATAAGGTCACAGATCTTTTTCTTTCCATGCCCCATAGCAAATGCAATTGTCTAGTTAGCTGGTTATTTAGCTCTCTTGATTTAAAAAAAATAATAATATAATGCTAACTGTATAAAACATAAACAAAGAGTCTGGCTAGTGTGCCATCCAGACACCAGTAATTAAAGCTTCTATTTTTGCAGTTTATAGCAGATCTATGGTTATCATGCTTCCAGTTAGCCTGACATGAGCTTGTGATTCTTAGACCCTTAATTAATTATTCTCCTGAAGGCTTCTCTGTATGGACCCATACAGGTTCACAATTTACTCCGCAGTGGTGGAAAGAGAGAGTACACCTTTAATTAAATAATCATACATTTCACACCATCATAGAGATGTTGAGGTGCATCATGTCACCCATGGAACTAAATAGATCCACTTTTCAGTCTGGCTCTTTGAAACATTTATTAATAGGCAGTGATCTTGCCGTGCCCTTGAAGTAAAAACTGCATAACTAAGAAACCGAACATCAATTACACTGGGCAATTCTAGCGATTCTAGCATTTCTAACAATTGGATCCAGAGCCAATTCCAGTAGCACTGGGCATGAGGCAGGGGAATTCACAGGGTACCACTCATACACCCATTCATACCTAGGGGCAATTTAGTGTAGCTAATCCGCCTAAATGCATGTTTATGAACAGTGGGAAGAAACCCAGAGGAAACCCATACAAATATAGAGAGAGCGTGCAAAACTCCACACAGACATAAGCATGGAGCTGGGAGGCATCTGGTCAGCTGGGAGACAGTGGTGCACCTTGACCTCCTAGAGCTTTTGTTATGAATGGTCAAAATATATTGATTATATATTTAAAGGTGCCGATTTAAGATGAAAGAAATCTCACCTTCTAGAAAATAGAAAAAAAAAAGCTTTTTGCAGAAGAACGTAATATGATATTGGTTGTGCTGTACCTTTCTCTACTGTGCTGATTATTTGTACAGCTAATACACACTATGAGTATTCAGGTCTGAACCATATACTATGCATTAAATATGGTGCCTAAATAGCAATGACAGTAATTGTGTACTATACTATATAGTATGGTTGTAAGTACTTTGGGACACATGCTTAAATCTGTACAAGTGTATGCTATAGCCTTATATTGTAGATGTGAAATCACAGATAAACTATATGTATAATATATGATGCATATCTTCTGATTGCCACACTATTTTCCATTATACATGACATAATTTCTACTGGTACTCATTTCACTCTGAACTGAGCGAGGTGTGTGGATCACATTAGTGGGTTTTTTTAAGCTATTAAATGCTTGACATTATTTTTTTTTTTCAAGTAGCCTAGACACATGCTGTATTAAATAATAATAATAAAAAAAAGAACATCAGAATGCAGAGATATAGTGCTTCAGATGGAAGACTTGCTTTTTTTTTTATTAAGCATAATTTCCTGTGCATGGAGAGATGATTTTTCCCCATTGACTGGAATGTAAACATTAATCTGCTTTATATTTACAGATTAACCAATACAACCCCTTCATTTGGTTTATAGCAGAGCTAGGGAAACAGCTCTGTTTCAAGGAACACTTACATGTCTCTCTGATTTACTTTAAGTGATAGAAATGGCATGTCTCTTCTCCTTATTATCATCAATTTCATAAACAAGCAAAGGGAAGAAAATATATTAAGAAGCAAATTTCATGTATTACATTTTGCTGCTTGGATTGAATTCCTTTGACTGTGAGCCCCTTGGCAGACAAATCAGTCTTTTGCATAAAACATAGCCTCCTGCAACTTTGTTTTATATTGGAAAGCCAGTAGGCCTGGCCAAATGCCAAGCTCTGCATACATTAGCATTCAAAAGTGTGTCTGCATCTCTGCCAACATAGAGAATTAGTCTATATATATTATTATCAAACACAATCTAAAACAACATTCATCATGGCATAACATGGTAGACTTTCGTGATCAATGTAGTTCAAGGCTCTTTAAGAAGCCAGAGGATGTAGTGAGCCTAGAAATAATTAAAATCATTTCTGCATATGTAGGAAAAAAGACTTGTCACATGTGGATTTAGGATTAAAAGATAATAGTGTTCTATTGATTGGAATTAATTGTTAAGAGTGAAAAGGACTCTATCACATATTAAAATAAATGATAATCACATACATGTTTATAGTTATTTGTGTAAGAATTACTGATAAAGTAATATTGCAGTTCATATAAACACTGTATGAAGGCTATGTTCACCAGCATACAGGGCTCTTGTTTTTTGACAACACAAGTGTAATTAACCGGTTAATGTTTGCTTGTTGCTATTTTAAGCCATATTTTGCATTTGTGCTCTGTTGATATTTTTTATTGTCATAAATTAAAGTGGTGACATGAATGAAAATGCTCAAAAAGAACCTGGCATTCACGATCCCCTGCATGGTGCAGTAGAATCCTTGAACATTTTTTGGTCCAAAAATGAATGTGTTTTTACTGCTTCCTGAGACTCGCTCTTACAGAAGATGCAGGGATAAGATGGAATATTTTTAACTTAATTTTGAGTTAAAACTTTAAAACTTTGAATTAAAATTGAGCGTTTGTCAATTTCTCACAAACTTGTTTTGTGGATGTTCACAAGTTATTTAACCACAATTTATATCCTGGCCATAGCATAAATAGAATACATAGTCCAAATACTAAATAATATCAAATAAGAACAAACTTTGGTAGCTACTAAAGGCTAATTCCAGCTGAAAGCTTTAATGAATTGTCTTTTAGTCATCCATGAGCAACTATTTAAATTAGCTATGAAACACTGTGGGGTTTACATGGATGTGTGTGCTTTTTAAACACACAAACTCCATAGAAACCTATCCAAAATAAAATTACTCTGTTTAAAGAACTAATTTATTTAGTAGTTTTGGTGTCGTTAGGGTACAGATATCATTCTCAGTCAAATATGCACTTTGTGCACATTTTCTATTATTGCCTCCCTTTCATGCTTTACATTTAGGCCAATCTTAAAAGTTCTCAAAAATTACAAGAAGAGCTAATAACTCTATACATGCCTGCATTTGAAACTGTAAAGTGTGAAATTGTTTTTTGTTGTTGGAGCTGGTTTGAATCAGATTATATAGATAAACCTCTTGAACAAGGGTCTTTAATTCTCCTGCAGTGATTTGCTTAAAAAAAACAAAAACAATAGCAGAGATGCTATTTCGTAAATACTTTGTACTACCCCCCTTTGCCAAGATAACAGCTCTGAGTCTTCCCCTATAATGCCTTATGAGGTTGGAGAATACATGGCAAGTGATCTGAGACCATTCCTCTCAGAATCAGAATCTCTCCAGATCCTTCAAATTTTGAAGTGGACTCTCCTCTTCATTTCACCCCACAGGTTTTCTATGGGTTTCAAGTCAGGGGACTGGGATGGCCATGGCAGGACCTTGATTTTTTTGGTCAGTAAATCATTTTGTGTTGATTTTGATGTAGGTTTTGGATCATTGTCCTACTGGAAGTTCCAACCACGGCCCATTTTAAGCTTTCTGCCAGAGGCAGTCAGGTTTTCATTTAATATTTGTTGATATTTGATACCACCAGCATATTTAACAGTGGGCATGAGGTACTTTTCCATATGGCTACATTTCTGTGTGTGCCAAAACCACCTCTGGTGTTTATTGCCAAAAATCTCTATTTTGGTTTCATCTGACCATAGAACCCGATCCCATTTGAAGTTCTAGCCGTGTCTGGCAAACTGAGTTTTTGAGGAGTTTTTGGATGAGAGTAGAGGCTTTTTTCTTGAAACCCTTCCAAATAACTTTTGATGATGTAGGTGACTTCGGATTGTAGTTTTGGAGAATATTAAAATCAATATTAAAATTATTGTTGATTTATAAATTAGACATGCATTATCATGCATTCTCCCCTTACATGAGCCTGTCAATCACTACAAATTGATGTTTACCATTTTGTTGATGTTAAAAAAGGGTAATTCATACTGTTAAAAAGTCCAATAAGCATCTGTTCTGGTGGATGCCACACCACTAAGCTGTTCTTGTTCTTTGTAGCTTCATCAATAGCAGAAGGGCATAAAGAATACTAGAATGCATCCACCATTCACACTCTGTGCGAGCCAAGGCCCTGCCATCACAGTCACTGCACATCTTTCACCACTGAATGCAAAAATATGCTTTCAATTATCCTCCCTCTTACTAATACCCTTAATTAAATCACATTGACTATTTCTCTATTATGCTAATGTACCATACTTAAAAAGAAATTCTTTTAAGCAGCATTTTGTGTTTTTCTTATTGATCTTTTCTGATGGTATAAGAGGGTGTGGCATCTTTAGACTGGTTGATTGAAAATAAGCATCGTTTTTATGGGAATTGGAATGTCCATATAGGAGACAATTAAGAAAAATGGTGAATGGATAATACTATTTCCCATGAAGGTAAATCCATATACATAAAAGTAGAGTCTCTACAGGCTGTGTTCAGTCAGTATGTGACTGGGAAAAGGGTAGGTAAAAATAATTCAATTCAGTGTTGGCCATTATGCACCATTTAACAGATGTCCAAGGAGCTGTTTTTTTTTTTTTGTTAGTTTTTTTTCATTGGTGTAATTTAGAAATAAACAAAATTACTAAATTCTGCATGCTCCAGGCAGAAAAATAATTTGGTCACGCATACCCAGTCAAGCAGTAAGTAGTCTTGCGGAACATAAAGCACTTTAGCCCTTTAGGGCTTTGGATAACTCACTCTCATCTTCTGTAACTGCTTTATTCAGATCAGAGTCCTGTTTTCTGGATCTGCACCTTAACCTGGGAATACTGCTTGTCTCTGTAGGTATATATGCACAGATTTGTTTTAAGTGAACTCTTTTTCTTATGTTCTTATACCAATGTCTAATATCCAGTAATATTTGGCAGCTGGATGCCATATCAAATATGTTTTGTAATTGCATTTGTTGAATGTTGAAGTGATTGATAAACTAGACTACTAAGAAGAATAAAAGACAAAAGGGTGAATGGGATATATTTATCATATTGTTTTTTAGTTGGCCATGCATTCATGGCCAGCAGGAAATAAAGTACATTTTTGACAGAGTCTGTGACTCAAGAGTAGCTCAACATGGGCTTTGTCGTACCCCGGTGGCTTCCTCTAATGTACCTGTCATGCCCTTGATATATGGCTGCATGTATATTTTAAGGTTCACCTGGCATGCTTGTCACCTGCAGTCTGTTTGTGGCATGATGATTGATCAGCACAGCTTTCTGGGTTTCTTTCTCAGATGTAAAAAAGAAGCCTGAGAGGAGAATCCTCCAGATTTGCACAGAGATGACTCAGTAAGGCTGCTTGTCTAAACAAGCCTGCACAAGTCATATTTCTTTCATATTTATAGATTTTTCAGACATTTTCCTAAACTATATTTTTGTGCCATGCTTATACTTGAGACACAGACAGACAATGCTAAATATAATGCATCTTCGTTTTTTTGTTTATTTCTTTCTAGATTTGTGCAGATATTTCTATGGAGATGTCAGTTACTCAGCACTGGACTCCTGCTGAGGAGGTGTCTGGGTAATGATCACCTAGGGCTAACTGTTAATGCAGAGCAGATTGCCACCATATTGAAGGCAGCACAAAGATTGTAGTTTAATTATCCTCTGAATATTTGCTTCCTGCAGACTTACATCCTCTCCATGTTGATTTCATGCGCTTTTCAACAGTGCAATGAATTGCTCACAAAGTTTTACACACACACACACACACACACACACACACACACACACACACACACAAACTCCTGTCTTAAGGCTCTGGTATACTTCGTTTTATTCTGCGCATAGCCTTTCGAAGTATGTACACATGTACGCATACGTAGACAATCGATACATGCACATTATAACAACTTGCACTGCCCCTCCTGGCCTACAGTCAGCACAGAGCAGTAAAGCAGGTCTTTTGCTGTAAATGACGACACCGAAAAAAGAATCACAACAACACGAAGAACAATGGTTGGGCAATCTCTTGCCACAATTAGCACCCATATACAA
Source organism: Noturus placidus (assembly GCA_022414735.1). Lineage (NCBI taxonomy): Eukaryota > Metazoa > Chordata > Actinopteri > Siluriformes > Ictaluridae > Noturus > Noturus placidus. Next base: position 13,066 of record JAFFST010001699.1, on the reverse strand, counting down.
ATACTACGGCTAGAATTATACAAATGCGAGTACTTTCTAAACTATTTTATTTATTTTTTTTTTTTCAACTCCTTTGACAATCAACGGCCCTGGGTCACTGTTGCCACCTTGTGGAACAACTAAATAGTGTAAAAGATAAAGAAGTAAGCGGTTGAAGATGGATGGATGGATGAAGTATTAAATGCGGATGTACAACCTGCGCGTACAAAGTACGCATGGTTAGAAAAATCGGGCAGCACGTACAGTATGCGTGTACTCTGCTGATGATGAAATTTGCGTCATACGTACTGTACACGGTTCCTAGCATACACATAAATATTGAAGCATACTTTCTACTTTACTGTCATTGAGAGGATCTATTTCAGCACCTTGCTACACCAACACCTAAATTTAACCTTAACCTTAATAACCGAAAAAAGCATTCTTCCTCATTGGGACCAGTCAAATGTCCCCACATGGTAAAATACTGTCAGTTACTCATATCCTTGTGGGGACCTTTTCAAAACTCATCCATCAGCTTCCATACCGCTTATCCTACACAGGGTCATGGGAAGCCTGGAGTCTATCCCAGGGAACTCGGGGCACACGGGGGAGGAAAGCCGGGACAGGGATCCATCCCACTGTAGTGCACACACATTCACACACCCATTCTTTTAGACCATTCCTAAATACAGATGAGTGAGGCACTCTCTCTAAAAATGTCAGTCATTCCTGGACCGTGCCGAACTGTTCTGCATGTAGTGATAATAGAGTCCAGAATGGTGCTAAGAGCTTTAGTAACTGAGTCAGTAACATGTTAATAGGGTGTGTAACTGTCTTTATCTATCAGGAAGCAGTGCATAAATGCACAATAGAATGGCAACTATAGAAGTATTCTGACATGCCAGGACTTTTGCTGTTTGCTTTTGCCAGTGCATAAAAGTCAGATGAATAAAATTCTAAGTCAGTGTGAATTGCTTCAAAGACAAAGCGACCAGTACACTGCCCTGCTCAATATCAGAAACACTCATGATAGGCTAGTGTTGATGTGATTAACAGGGGACAGAGAGTATGCCATCACTCCCACCTTTAGGGCATGACCAATTTTGCTCTCTTGGCTCCCAGCCAGATGGCAGTGGCATTGGATTATAACTTGTGTTTTTCGGGTGATACACCGAACACCCCTCAGGAGCCTCAGATTTGCGATTGTAATAACATACCCCAAAAGCCACTGATTTATGAATAATATCATCCTTACTCAAGGGCCCAGCAGTGTCATGTGACCTTTTTTTGGGTCATGTGACCTTACAGGGTACGCTGGCGTGTCTTGCAGCCGCTCCTGTTAACATTTGTTATTTTGAGCCATATTTTATTTAATTTATTATTATTATTTTTTTTAATAACTGCGAGTTTTTAAATCATATTGTCTTTAGTGCCGTGACGATTTCAATGTGGCGGTTCCATCCATCCCATCCATCGTCAACCGTTTTATTTATTTTGGATTATAGTTTTTATTTTTCTGTGCTTCACCTGGATTTATCTGCAGCGTGTAACTGAATCAACGCCTCGGTCCGGCTGTGTGTGAGGATTGTACGACTTTGTGTTCACAATGCGCTTGGGGTTTCAATCGCTCTGGCCTTGTGAGTGTGCACTCACCAACCATGGCGCTAAGGTACACTACACGCCAACTTTTGAATTTGAAACAGAACTGTTATTACCTAGTCAAAGACTCCTACAATCTCTGTCGAGACGCTGGACTGCTACGCCCTAAGCGATATATCCATCGCGGTTTGAGGCGCAGTTTTGCTGTCTCATCCTCTTCTGATATCCATGTCCCTATCTGTCGACGTAAGACCAACAAACTGCCCCATACCGGTGTTAATCACCGTAATTTAATACCGGCCCCCCGCGTGGAGATTAAACCACTGTCATCTCCGCGTCAGAGCCTGGCTCATGCCGCATTATTCAACGCGCGGTCCATGAACAACAAAGCGCTGCTTTTATTGGACTTTATTACAGATAAAAAACTGGACTTGTTGTTCTTAACTGAAACCTGGCATAAAGAAAATGATGGACTCCTGTTTAACAGATCACTCCAGCAGGTTTTGGAGTTTTAAATCTCCCGAGGTTATTTGGCGGAGGCGGATGCATTATTGTGGTTTACAACCTGAAGTTCAACACAAGCTCTGTGTCTGTTCCCCAGTTTTCATCATTTGAATGCCTGGTCCTAGTATTTCTGCTCCTGTATCCACCATCATCACTACAGTCTATAGACCACCTAAGGCTAAGACTCATGCAGCTTTTATACCAGACTTTGCCGACTTCCTGTCAATGATGAGAATGAGTTTTGACAGAATTCTAATTGTAGGAGATTTTAACATTCATGTAGACCAGAGTGACTCTGTGGCAGGTAAGGAATTTCTGTCACTAATTGATTGTTTTAGCTTCACACAGATTGTAACTGACCCGACTCATAGCAAGGAGCACACCCTGGATCTTTTGATTGCTAATGGTTCATTTGTATCCCAGTTTTCATCTGCTGACATTGGGCTGTCTGATCATTCAGCTGTCTTTTTTAACCTCAAAATGTATCATTCAAGTGAGCCTACCATCCAAACAGTGACCTTCCGGAAGTGGAAGTCTATCGATCAGATAGCCTTCTCTAATTCTGTGGTTTCCACCCTAAGCGATCTTCATCCCTCATCTCTGGAGGAGAAATTTCTGCAGTTAAACTCCACTCTTGCTGCTAATCTTGACAATTTGCTCCCCTAAGGTCACGTAAGGTCACATTCACCCACTCTGCTACCTGGTATAATGACAATCTACGTTCTAGAAAGGCCGCTTGTCGGAAAATGTAGCGCAAATGGCGTCTCACTGGACTTGCCTACTATCAAGAGTGGAAGGATCTTCTGGAGGATTATCGTGTTCTAATGGAGACTGAAAGATCCTCTTACTTCTCTCAGGCTATTGTGAACAATCAAAATAATCCCAGACACTTGTTCCAAACCATAAACAAATTGCTTCAAGTTAATGCTGTCACCACTTTGCCTGTTCCTCAGCAGCTCTGTGACTATTTTCTTCAGTTTTATAATTCAAATATTGTCAACGTTTGCAAAGAAATTTCTGCTAACCCTGACTTTGCCACTTCACTCCTTTCTCCATCTGGGTTCACTGGTGTTTCTTTCACTCACTGCTCACTTCTTGATTCTGAGGCTCTCACAAGGGAGGTATCCAACATGAAATCAACCACTTGCTTGCTGGATCCAATTCCTACCAATCTATTTAAATCGTGCTTCGCTGTTTGGTTCCCTACTATACTCAGCATTATAAATGAATCATTCTAAACTGGGGTCGTTCCAGTAGTACTTAAGACTGCTGCTTTTACACCAGTACCAAAGAAAGAAAATGTCTCCATGGATGATTTTAACAATTTTCGCCCAATTTCAAATCTTCCGTTTATGGCAAAAAATACTTGAGCGTGTTGTTTCCTCTCAACTCTGTAATCATCTTACAGCCAATAACCTCTTCGAACCCTTTCAGTCAGGTTTTCGAAAATTTCACAGCACAGAAACGGCGTTAGTCAAAGTTACCAATGACTTGTTGATGGCCTCTGATTCTGGAGCTACCTCTCCTCTTATTCTTCTTGACCTTAGAGCCTCCTTCAATACTGTGGATCATGGTATTTTACTTACCCGCCTTGAAAGTGTTTTTGGTGTGCCCGGGACAGTTTAAAGCTGGTTTAAATCCTATTTCACTGACCGTTCCCATTTTATTTCTATGTGTGGCTTTAGGTGTGACACTTGCTTGGTGCTCACTGGTGTTCCACAGGGTTCAGTTCTAGGCTCTCTACTTTTTAATATTTATCTATTTCCACTTGGGCATCTGCTACGATCACTTGGCCTCCGTTATCACTTTTATGCTGACGATACCCATATCTACATCCACTCTAAATCTGGTGAAAACATTGATGCTTGCTAACTTACTGACTGTGTTTCTGAGATAAAAGCTTGGATGAACAATAACTTTTTGTGCCTGAACAGCGGGAAAACTGAGGTTATTCTTATAGGTTCCCGTCATCAAATCCGCAAAGCGGCTCCACTATCCTTGTTTTTTGATGGCTCTATTCTGGAGACCCAAATTAAGGTGAGGAACCTTGGTGTGAGTTTCGATACCAGCCGCACTTTTGATTTTTTTTTTGTTCAGAGCACTGTGAAGGCATCTTTCTTTCATCTCAGAAACATAGCCAGAATCCGCCCAATGCTCAATTTATCTGTCGCTGAAAAGCTGATTAATTCATTTGTGATCACACGTCTGGATTACTGCAATGCTGTTTTAGCTGGAGTTTCTAAAACCACAGTTAATAAATTGCAATATGTTCAAAACTCTGCCGCCCGGATCCTGACAGGAACCAGGAAATATGACCATATCACTCCTGTTTTGAAGTCATTACACTGGCTCCCGGTCAGGTTCTGTGTCGATTTCAAGATCATGTTGTTGGCATACAAGGTTTTACATGGCCTGGCTCCACTTTACCTATCTGGTTTACTAATCCCTTACACCCCAAATCGCAGACTACGCTCCTCACAGTGTAATCTGTTAACTGTTCCACTAACACACTTCAAATCAGAGCTTTCTCTGTTTATGCACCATCACTTTGGAACTCTCTTCCCCCTGAACTCAGGGCAGCACAGACTCTTGGCACTTTTAAAACTCTTCTAAAGACACACTTTTTAAAATTTGCATTTGACTGCTAAAGTCTTTCTATAAATGTTTTATACTTATTTTTTTTATCAATTTTGTTGTTTTAGTTCTTTTTAACTTTTATTGTTGTATTTTATTCTGTGTATTCTTTTATGTACAGTGGTGTGAAAAAGTGTTTGCCCCCTTCCTCATTTCCTGTTCCTTTGCATGTTTGTCACACTTAAGTGTTTCGGAACATCAAACCAATTTAAACAATAGTCAGGGACAACACAAGGAAACACAAAATGCAATTTGTAAATGA
>JAFFST010001696.1:7372-32288 GCA_022414735.1 Noturus placidus | reverse complement strand
GGGGGGGGGGGGGGGGGGGTAATAACATAATCCTGGTGGCTCTTTTTTTGTCTTCGCTAGATGATTCCTTAGAAATATAATGTCAGTGGATCAGATAAGTTCATGCTCATGCAGGGAATATACTGGCAGACCTCACGTGCGAGTTTCACGTGATCTCTGTGCCAAACATTGTGCCATGATTCACTATAAACTCATCGTTGTTTGGCTTGGGATCTTTACACGCAGTAAATAATAGGACCTCACTCACTATAATATGAAACACAGCTGTCAGTGATGTCTAATTGAAATGCTCTCGAGAGGAGAGTCCAACACAAATAAATACCGAACGGTGAGACACCGATGCGGCTACACGTCCATACAGGAGATCCCATTCCCTCCTCGGCTCTAAATTACCATGACAGCCGATACAGCAAAGTGAGTGATTAGTACCATCATTTAAATAGCAATTTGCCAGTTAATTAAAGTGACCTTGGTTGTTCCTCATGCATCTAAAAAGCCGACAAGATCGTCGTACACGTGCCGTCTGTGTGAGACGGCTGCAGGATTAAGTCACCCCCAGTGACAAAAGTAAAACGAGACAGCTGTCTAAACATACCTGCAGCTCTCCACACCGCGATTTACAATCGATACGGAAAGGATTTTTCCCTCATCGTTATTCCCGTGCCATTTACGACGAGTTTTAATGCTTTTTTTCGGGAGAGTCATTAAACAGAAGAAGTAAAAACCTGGGTTGCATGAAATCACCGGAATTGTGCATTAACGTTTAATGAAAAGCCCGCAACAACATCTTTAAAACCCAATGGAGTGTATTTTATAATTAGCCGTGTAGATTTCGGGGATTGGAAAATAATCAGCGGCGTGTCCCGAACTTATTCAGGAGCTCGAGTCGACTACACGATGAATTATTTAACAGTACGCGTACCTCCATTTTGGGCTTCCGACGTTCTCTAAATAGTCCCTCTTAGAGCGGAGATCACATCTGACAAATAAAGTCAAAATAACCTTCACGAAAGAGAAGAAACTCACAAGCTGTGTAGGCAAATCTCACACAGTGTAGACTATTTCATGGAAAAATATGACAAATAGGCTGATCAGATGGAATACAAATATATACTGTATTTAGTCTCCATAGCGTTTCGAAACCTAGCTCGAACAGCCGCGAGTTAAGACACTCATATTCGTTTTTTGAGAGTGTGGTATGTTCGGTGACGTGAGAAAGCTGTTCACGAGCCGGAGAACCGATCCCTGGTTCCTCTTGATTAACAGTCAGGGGTTCGCTTCTACTGAATTGTGACGTGGTCTGTATCAGGTATGGAAGCTAACCCGCTCACCACAGCCTGCCGGGCAACGCGATTGGTTAACACTACTTCCTGGTTGTGGTCGGGGACAGCAACAGAACACCTTATACCAGGGGTCTTGTACGTTTTCCAGGCCAAGGACCCCCAAACTGATGGTGAGATGGAGCGCGGACCCCCTAATTATATATATTGGGCGGGTGATCACATGCCGAAGTGTCCTTGGGCAAGACACTGAACCCTAAGTTGCCCCCGATGGCAAGCTAGCACCTTGCATGGAAACTCTGCTACCATTGGTGTATGAGTGTGCACTTGTAAGTCGCTTTGGATAAAAGCGTCTGCTAAATGAATAAATGTAAATGTAAACATATATCAAACCCATGCAGTACCTCCGCGGACCCCCTAGGGGTCGCGGACCCCCTGTTGAAGACCCCTGCGCTTATACGATATATATGTTACTTCCTGCCCAGGGTTTCACATGTTCTCCTCATGTCCATGTGGGTTTCCTCTGAGTTCTCTGGCTTCGTCCCACCCCACCTTGGCTATGCTAAATTGCTTCTAGCTGTGTGTGAGTAGTTCTCTGCGATTGACTGTACTCTGGTCTCGTGCCCAGACATCGGATCCACCGCGATCCTGCACAGGATTAAGCACCTGAATACGACGAATAAGGAAAGACAATCACTCTTTATAAAAGTTCTACATACTGTATATGAACCTCAATATGAAATGTCACCTCGTGCGTTCAGACGAGTTCTTCGAGCATTGTGTTATAAAATATTTATATAACGCTTATGCGTGTGGGAAATAAAGTGCTACAAATTGTTATTACTGCTGCAGTTTTCGGAAATCAAGCTTGTTAGATGCCCCAAAATACCCAAATCCTTACCCACTATGTTTTAATTGTACTGTACATGTTATGTGTAAAATAGCTTAAACTCTCTCTCTCTCTCTCTCTCTCTCTCTCTCTCTCTTTCTCTCTCCCTCTCTCTCTCTCTCTCTCTCTCCCTCTCTCCCTCTCTCTCTCTCTCTCTCTCTCTCTCTCTCTCTCTCTCATCCACGTCAGAGTTCTTGGCTTATCAGAACCAGTCGCCGTGGTGACAGCAGGTAAATTGCGTATCAGGATGGTCTGCCGTTGCATTGGAATACATTGGAATGTATTTAAAATGCGTTTGTTTTGTTTTTTTTTTCTTCTTCTACAAAGCCCTTTTGCTAAGTGAGTGATTCCTCGCTAAGTGTTTATGATTAAATTGTCAATAAAGCTGCAGGCCCTTTTCATTCCGGCCGTGCCGAGCTGTCCATCTCGCTCTGGCACACCGCGCGCCATTTATTCACGATGAGGAGCATGTCATGTAATAATGATCATCTCTGGAGAGCATTTAGAGTGAAGGAAAATGCTGATTGGGACAATAGACTTGCTGAATCTCATTTGGGCCGTGACAGGTGACTGCTTCCCAAAACGCTCCACTTCTCCCGGGAATCAAGCCTGGTTTCGTTTGTTTCTTTGTTTGCTTGTTTGTTTGTTGTTGGGGTTTTTTTTTTTTAAATCAGAATGACAGCTGTTGTTGAAGTTCTAGCTTTATTCCAGAATGCAAAGAGAAATACCCAGAGGTCCTATTTGTTGCCATCATTACCGTAAATTTGGAAAGTTTAATCTGCGCTGCTGACAGTGATGCTAAAACAGGTTCAATGCCTTGGTGTCCCACTTGCCTTGGAATGTAAAACACACACACACACACACACACACACACACACACACACACACACACACAATGAACAGCTTAGAATCATACAATAGAAGCTTCTCACCAAGTTAACACACTTAAACTGATGATGAGAGGCATTTTGTGGCGTTCTACGTGTCAGACCGAGGCGGCGAGGCCAGACCAAACAGCAGCTGTATCTGCAGATGCTGCTGGAGAAAAACAGCCTCATCCACACGGCTCTCTCTGCGTGTTTGTTTGCCGGTAATTTAGCCCTTCAGCGGCGGAAAAAATACAGCTTTGTTTTCATACTAACAAGGCAATTAGCAATAATTACAAATACTTTCTTCCCTCTTTTCCTCCCTCCTTCCTCCCCCCCTTCCCCGTCAGACGCCAAATGTCTGAGTTTGAAGAGTGGGAAAGTAGCGAGTGTCGTCGCCATGTACGAGCAGGAGAGTGTGGGCGTATATGAACGCTTACAATCAGAGTTGTAGCAGAATGTGTGTGTGTTTGAATGAGAATAAAGCGGGTCTGTATGGATGCAGCCTCAGGAGTCCGCTGGGGCGCTCTGCATGCGCCGTCGCAGCCGGTTTGTACAACAACTTTTTTAGCCCCTAACCTGGTTGTCTCTGCCAGGAGGTTATGACTTGGTCATAGTTCGATTCAAATCCTTATGCGGAGTTATTTTTTAGTTCTCTCAGTTGTCGGACGTGGATGCTTTTGGCCAGGGTGCAAAAACTAAAGAAAAGCTATTTAGAAACTCCTATTATTTTTATTTATAGCCTTAATCCTGGTCGTCTCTGCCAGGAGGTTATGAGTTTAATCATAGTGGATTCCACATTTCTATTAAACACTGCCATTACATCACCACTGAGCGATTGATTGGGGTATTTCCTGCTTTGTAAGTCGCTTTGGATAAAAGCGTCTGCTAAATGAATAAATGTATATGTAAATTTCTTTTTTATTACACATATATGTATATAAACGTGTTTTACATGTAAACTGGTATAACTAAAAGACCTTTGAAATAATCCTGTAATGATGGATATAAATGTATAACTACACACACCGAAAAACCGAAGACAATAAACCACTAAAATAATTTTGTTAAATCCTCTACACACTCATAAACAATCCTCTAAACTCTGTGTTAAATCTGTAGAAGTCCTCGAGTCCTGACACAGCATGCCCATGTGTGCATCGTGTCCTTATACTCTACACGAATTCACCTGGAATTGGACTCGAGACACCCCGACGGCGTCCCGAAGCCCCGCGACGTTCCGAGACCCCTGACGCTCTGAGTACCTGCCTCAGATCATCTGAGCAACGATCCCAGCCATATGTGAAGCAGCGGGAAAACAGATGCTGTTTTTCCATTTGTGAAATCAAGTTGTTGGACTACAGTCAGCTTTATGGGCGGCGTCAGGAAAGAGGTGGATATTAAAGTGACAGTGTTGTTTATGTGCAGCTTCTCGATTAATGTCGGAGCGCCGAGGCCTTCCCGTGACTCCGAACTGAACAATGAAACACGACGGCGCCCGGGCACGGCTAGCCATCTGTTCCGAGCTGCTGTCTGCACGTTCCGCTGCACATCACGAGTGGAGTTTATGATGGATAATAGTGCCTCGTGTTGCCTTTGGCAGATTTACTTATATACAAAGTTGACATTTTGAACTAAGATGCTTAATAACATGGCTGATTTGCGTCGTCCGTATGAACTGATTAACAAGAGCAAGGCAGGTTAGGAACCGCTGATATGTTCTGATATTCTGGACTCTGGATTGGTCAGAAAGTGTCGATTCGGCTTCTATAATTGCAGATCACAGGTTTATTCAATTCACAGCTCATTTACAGGAACTTGTACGGTGGACGTTCCACATAATCTAGAGATGCATGTAATAATTGTGCAGGTGACATTTTCTGTAAGGAGATGTTCATTTATAGTCTATGGAAGGAGTCTCCAATGTCAGCACTTTGTAACATGGAAAAAAGTCAGTACATTTATTCATTTAGCAGACGCTTTTATCCAAAGCGACTTACAAATGAGACACACTCACACACCAATGGTAGCAGAGCTGCATGCAAGGTGCTAGCTTGCCATCGGGGGCAACTTAGGGTTCAGTGTCTTGCCCAAGGACACTTCGGCATGGGATCACCCGGGCCGGGATTCCAACCACCAACCCTACGATTAGTGGATTAGCGGACAACCCGCTCTACCGACTGAGCCACAGCCGCCCTATAACAGGAACAGGAACTTGTTTCATGGAAGTTCCACAACATTAAACGTAACTAAACAGATTACATTATTTTATTATTTCGGGGGGGTTTTTTCATCGTTATTTCATTTTTAAGAACATGTTTGGCAAGTTGCTGCACTATAAGAGGGATAAAATACGTCCAGGTGGTAAAACAGGAACTCTAGTTCATCACACATCACATTATTTTCCTGTGAAAATGTGGTGGAGGGAGAAAAAAAAAAGTGAAAACAAAGCCGAAATCCGACTCGACCTAATCTCCTTCTGGCGACAAATTTCATTAACAAACCTGCGTACAGTCCATAGCTGCAGTCCTTATGATGGAAATAAATTTCATCCCCCATGTTCCCGTGGTCACATTACAAGTAATTACTGACGCCTTTGTCCCCGGTTCTCCCCCCTCCAGAAATATCTTCGATTGTTCGAGATGCGATGCTTTATTACTAATCGGCATAAATTACAGGCATCAATCTGGAGAGGCTCGAATTAAAAACCTCATTTGACAATGCGATGTGAGACGTGTATGAATCAAAATGATTTAACGCAATCACAGAGGCCCCCAAAGCAAACATTAACATCTAGATTATCTGCTTCACTCCTCCTCTCCATGACATCCGTCTTGCGTGATTTCGGACGCGGCTGAAGAACGTGTACAAGGGCACGGATGAAATAGATCCGGATGTAAAGATGTGATAAACTGTATCCAACACCGAACCGCATTTCCCGAGCGATATTCATGACGGATTCATGGAGCATTTAGCTAAAAGGAGCACTGAGGTAACGGCTGAATACTGAAAAATATTGCTGTTCATATTATTTCAAGGGGGCGCACGGTGGCTTAGTGGTTAGCACGTTCGCCTCACACCTCCAGGGTCCAGGGTTCGAGCCCCGCCGGGGCCATGTGTGTGTGGAGTTTGCATGTTCTCCCCGTGCGTCAGGGGTTTCCTCCGAGTACTCCGGTTTCCTCCCCCAGTCCAAAGACATGCATGTTAGGCTGATGGGCGTGTCTAAAGTGTCCGTAGTGTATGAATGTGAGTGTGTATGTGATTGTGCCCTGCGATGGACTGGCACCCTGTCCAGGGTGTACCCCGCCTTGTGCCCGATGCCTCCTGGGATAGGCTCCAGGTTCCCCGTGACCCTGAAAAGGAGTAAGCAGTTGAAGATGGATGGATGGATGGTTGGATTATTTCAAGGATGAGTTTTGATTTCAGAAGTGCGCGTACCTGTAAAAGTTACTCGGGGACATGTTTGTACCGCTTTTTAAAAGCCAGCGCACCTTTCCTATTAAGAAGAAACTGGAAAATATAAAGGAAAACAGAAATAATTATTTAATGCCGCATGAGGCCCCTGTATATGTTTGTTTCTGAATGAAGATGTATTTTTTAATAAGTAGTTTTTGCTTAGAATTTCATTCTTTATACACAGACTGCACTGGAATGCAACGGACAACCATCATTATAGACTCCACGGTTACATGAACATGTTCTAAGGATTAAAAAGAGCTCTTGATTAGTTTTCAAACCGCACAGGAGGCTGAGGAAAACGGGCATTTTAGCCGACTTTGGAGCTCTATTTCATATACAGAGCTCATTATTGTTCCCGTCGAGTCCCCGGGTCAAGCACTCGAACGTTTCTGAGAGAAGTTATACATGTCTTTCTTTCTTTTTTAAGATACGATGAACCTGTAGTACATTTTGTTTGCAATATTAAACCGCCGTCCGTAGCGTTTCTTCGATGTTTCAGTTTTATACAGACAGAAATTGCACGTTGTTGTGATTCAGAAATAAAAAACGAGTCTTTTCAGTCCTACTTATTCTTCATTCGGAGAATTGAATTGAATCGAATCGTGAATGCAGTATCGTGAATCGAATCGTGACCGGAGCGTTTCATTACACCCCAATTTATAGTTGTTAAACTAACTTAAATTAAATTTATATAGCGCTTTTTACAATGGTACATTGTCTCAAACCAGCTTTACAGAAATATAATTTTTACATTTTTAAGCGACATACAAATGAGAGCACACTCACACACCAGTGATAGCAGAGCTGCCGACTGAGCCACAGCCACCCTAAAAATGTACTGAAGTAAACTATGCAAGGAATAAATCCCTCAGTGTCGTTAGCACAAGCTACAGGCTTTTTCAGAGCTGACAGTGACTTACAAAATGTCATACACCACACACACACACACACACACACACACACACAGACACACCACAGACCGTGTCGAGTTGCATTAAAGAATGTGACAGGCAGCATAAACAGGTGACCTTACACCAGGTTCATTTTAAATACAGATTAAATGACACACGACACTCATTCATTCGTTTATGTATTTATTTATTTATTTATTTATTTATTCCTCTTCAGAGTCTAGACACAGGACAGAGACTCTGATTAATTACGTTCATAAATACACTGTATTTCTTAACGATTAGAAAGGAGCGTTATTATTCTGAAAAGTCAAAAGAATATATAACTACATGATAAACATATTCGCGTATGGCATGTTGTTTTATTTCAATATGATTTGTTCACAATTCATTTATATTCATATGTTCATTTTACACATGATCCGTGTGTTTTCACTTCATCACTCCACTGAATAAAAGTCGTGGGTTTTTTTCTGTTGTAAGTACTTCAGTCTCTTAATTATCTTAATTAATCTAATTATTGGCTCAAGTGCACATATTTAACATTTGTAGATGATTAAAATGTTTAAAAGTGGATGATTAAGATGATTGGGGGGGAACGCGGGGGAAGGGGGGGAACGCGGGGGATGGGGGGGGCACGTCAATAAAACAGTGTGGAAAGTACAATGGAATTAATCTAATTAATCAAATAAGTGCAGCAATTAAGGAAATGAGCACTCGAAGGGAGGAGGATGAAAGGACAAAGGTGACGTCCATATTAAGTGGCCCACTTTTATCATCAGCTCAGGACGGCGAATAAAACGATTCTCAGTGCCAGCAGTCAGCGATACGGAATTTGCAGCCGTTTTTTTTTTTTTCACATACCGAACGTTCTGTCAGGAACAAACCGGATTTGGATATAAATGTTGGTTTGTTTGTGTTTTTTTTAGAAATCCAACATGGCTGACAAATCCTAAAAGCAAACATAACAACCTAGGAAAAGACTAAAGTGAGAATTTACACCTGTCATATATCAAGGAGGGAACTCTGGACTTCATTTCCCAGCAGCCACTGCACCATGTTACATCACTGTCACATGACCACCTGCACCTGTATCATGTTCTGTGTTTAACGAGCACTCGTATATGAGTGCTCGTATATATATATACATATATCCATCCATCCATCCATCCATCTTCAACCTCTTACTCCTTTATCAGGGTCACGGGGGAACCTGGAGTCTATCCCAGGGAGCATCGGGTACAAGGCGGGGTACACCCTGGACAGGGTGCCAGTCCATTGCAGGGCACAATCACATACACACTCACACACACATTCATACACTACGAACACTTTAAACACACCAATCAGCATAACATGCATGTGTTTGGACTGGGGGAGGAAACCGGAGTACCTGGAGGAAACCCCCGACACACGGGGAGAACATGCAAACTACACACACACATGGCCCTGGCGGGACTCGAACCCCGATATATATATATATATACGAATCGTCTATCTATGCTTTCGTCCACGCTTCCATGTTTAGTTTTCAACTGGGCACTCAATCTTCCGTCAGCTGAGGTGTTTGTCTACAACCTTGAGTCACAATTGAATGGTTCATCTATGACGGACTGTACCCTGCCTTGTGCCCCATGCTTCCTGGGATAGGCTCCAGGTTCCTCGTGACCCTGATAAAGGAGTAAGCGGTAGAGGATGGATGGATGGATGGATGGATGGATGAATGGTTCATTTTATTTGTCTTAATTCATGGCGACTGTTTACGGAACAACTGTTTATAGCTGCTATAACGTAAGTGACAACAGGAACTAACTTGCATCACGGATGTTCCATAACATTAAATGTGACTATAAATGCATATAGTCGTTTATTATTACGGGAAATGTAACTGATTATAAGCTTAAGTATTACTTTTTTTTTTTAATTATCACCTTAGGTATATTCCACTTCAACAACATACTGAAATGATTTGGAATCAATAAAACATCAGATTGGCGTTTGCCTGGATTTAACAGATGGTGTTTCCATTTTGAACCTTTGCGGCGAAGTGCAAGGGAAAAATTGATAATAAAAAAAAAAAAAACGTCTGAGAGTCTGGCTGTTTTCCTCACGTCGCTGACATGAGCCGTGCCTCAGATGAACGAGATGTGTGAGAAAATGCTACCTCGTTAAAAAAAATGAAAATAAATTTCCCTCAGCATGCGGCTCAAACAGACACGGAGCCAAGGCAGGGGTAGTCTCATAAGCTAGGTTCGGTGGGCTAACGCTGAACCTGGCCTTTAACCTGCTAAATGCTAAATTAGATCTTTATACCAGCGGCGAAGAAGAAACATTGCGTGTGTTTTGAGATAATATTCAAAATCATCCGTATCCGAGGTCATCGAAGCCGTTGTCTTGGAAACCTCTGACGGAAAGGCAGACGGCGTACATGTTACGTATTTGGTTTAAATATTTACGTCTTTGTAATTTGTCTACTTGTGGGTTCCACCCACGTCCGGTTAGCCTTTGCCCCATATTAGTGACATCATGTTCCTCATTTTCCCTCAGCATTGCAACTGGCCATGAGCAGCAAAGACAACTAGAAAAAGATCACAGTTCAAAAGCAGTCAGATGGAAAATATGGAAAACAGGAGCGCTGGCCATCATCACACACACACACACACACACACACACACACACACACCTCCTCATCCATCCCTCCCTTTCTCCGAAATGCAGCAAGCTGCCACAGTTTGACTGACAAACTGACTTTTTCAGGAGCCCGTGCCCATTCCAGTCAGAGTTTATTGAAGGTGATTTTGATCTCCTCCACGAGGCCACAGCAGTAGCCATGCCATCTGTCACCTTGATTGCATGGTGGACTCTCGGGGGGGAGTGCTATGGCTCCTGATCGTTTACAGATTGCGCTGCTTTCGCCTCCATAAGGACCACATGCACGGAGCCAGATGGTGAGCATGCACGCTTATTATGAGTCTTTATCTCTGTGCAGGAAGGAGCGCAACCATTAGGTCTCCCCGAGGAACTTCTCTCCTCTCGCCGACCATGCTGTTCTTCCACAAATACAGTCTTCTTCAGCTGTCACTAACCTCGCTAATCAAAAACACAAACAGTCCTCCACCTTGAGCTCTTGTCCTGCAGGTACAAACGAACACGCTGCGTCGCTGGGAAATAACGAGCGCTTATTAATTGATATTTCGTTGTCGTAGAAACCCGTTCGGGAAATGTCAATAAAGACGGGTTTGAAAACGTACGACGATCAACATATGGTGCAATGATACTTTCTTCGTTTTTATGGAACGGTTCATTCGTTCATTCATTCATTCATAATAAGCGAACTTTAGCAAGAGCTTGTTTTATTGCTAGCATGCTAATGTTAGCTGGCTAGCTCGGTTGAAGAGTTCATTCTGTAACACCTAAACACAACACATAGCGTAGGTAAACAAACTAGCCAGCTAACACTAGCAAGCTAGCTAACTAAAACACAAGGATAAGAGCGTTTACATGTCTCTGAGTCGCTAGTTTTGAGACCGTTGGCTAACATTAGCTATGTTCCTGTAGGGAAAAATGGGGGACAGTCTTTAACTGTACTACGTTCAGATGTTTAACTAGGACGTATCTGAAGTTCCCGTCGTGAATGTGAATTACCGTTAACCGCTGGTACAGAACTGTCAGTGTGACACAACGCAGCTCGTCTTTTAGTATAATATCACTTTAAATTACTGAACATTAGAAACGTGTGAGTCTGTAAACCCTACGTTGCTTTAATTAGTTCATTTCTCTCTTAAGGTAGGGTATTTTTGGCTAAACAGTGTGGTGCCTCACACATGTCATTGTCCTTCGCTGTTCCTCGTTTTCTGGCCCGAGGTAACATGGCAACGTGCTGCATTTTTAGGATAACAGCCGGCTATCTGCGAGCATGAGACCTCTCGTCAGGCTTCAGCACAGTGCACACGGTGACACATGCGAGCCTGTGGTCATAAATGTGCTTATAGCACACAGAAAGAAAAAAAAAATCACATTCATATCATATTCAGCAATGACATCGTCCACGATCGTCCACTTTATCTATTGTGGTTATGTATATTACTCAGTGATAGTGTGCGTGACGCTGAGGACTGCAGCTCATGCTAATATTAAAGCTGCAGTCTGTAAATCTGTTTCATTGAAGGTGTTTCAAAGTTGCGATAAACATGGCAGACTAAACAAGCGCTCTGACTGTTTACAAATGTTGTAACATATCAACGGTTCAAATAAACCCGCATTGGTTTTTTTTTCGGTGATTTTCCTGCGTTTTTTTTTTTTTTTTTATAATAATAGTAATTTTAAGCGCGTTTTTGTTTTGTTTTGTTTTTTTTGTGGAAAACTACTTTGGAATTGACGAAATCGCGATGATGTTTCACAATGATGTTTGTTGGTAAATGAGACCTTTCAGCTGTACTCATGATCGTCACATGACACATTATATAGAAGACTAGCTACAGACTTTAAGTCAAAAGCGCTCACTCGTGCGAAACAGAACATAAACGCTGAGAATGATGTTATCAATTTTAGTGACCAATTTTAGTTGACGATCCTAACCAGTCTAGGCACTGGTTTACAGTATCTTCATGCTATATCGCTCATTTTCGAACGACTTTACTGGTAATTAAGTACAAAATCCGACCTTATCGTGATCGCTTGTTCAAATTGTAGACATTCCACCTGACAACTAACGACCAAAAATCAGACGTCATGGGTCGTGACGATATTTTAAAGCATTTCCGGTAACAATTCTAGCATGTAAGATGAAACAATAATCTCTGAATACCGTAACTGCCTCTTTAAGGCAGTGAGCCTGGAAAACGGCGTACAAATCCACAGGCGGCCGTGAAAAACTGCCACAAGCACGCGGTGGCTTCCGAGCCATGATGGATCAAAGGTGTCACCCAGAAAACAGCAGTTAGCTTAACCTTCTAACTCGCAGCTCACAATCACACACACACACACACACACACTGCTTTACAAGATGGCAGCTTTTTTCAGATGCTGGTGTGTAATCTCTGTAAAGAACATCTTAATTCTCATTCTTAATTAATTTTTAAGAAATCATGCTAAATTGTGAATTCATTCTAATGAAGTTTTATAGTGAATAAAATTCATTTTAATTTTATTAAAACACACACACACACACACACACACTGTCTGCTTATATTGAGTTTTAGCTAACATCAGCTGACCACGCCGGCTTTGCTGTACATTCTGTCTTTAATCCACTTATCCTTTGTGCTGTGGAGGATTTTGAGACCAAACCTATCGGTAATTAGAGCAGGCCAATGAGGACCCCACGGCACTAAAACGCCGAGGAAATAGCCTCGGTGAGAGAAGCCGAGTTGCTTAGGAGAAGCTTTCGCGTGTATTTGCTCTGGAATGGGCCGACAGCGCAGACACTCACAGCCTCTCTCACCCTGCCGCATCAATCTGTTCCCAAGCTGTTCCCACATTTTGGTGAATTTCCCAGGCTAATTCTTTGGCACAGACGGCGTCGGAGAGTCTGATTACTTCGGTGTGAACCCCACAAGCCTTTCCAAAAACCCCGTGCAGTGTGCATGTTTGGAGCACCAGAATCGCTCCTTTTCTCTGAGGCCACTTGAACATGTACAGTCGGTTTAATTTGTTTATCTAAAAAAAGAAAAAAAATCATTTTCTATAGTCTATAAACACACACACACAAAAAATCCGGTCTGAATTGGGAAATGCGATCCTCTGAGCTTAATTCCAGCACCAAAGTGATGAGTCTATAAAGGAACTGTATAATATTATAATTAAAAATGACGTTCAGTGAGATTTAACATGATTAAGATTTTTATTTTTTTATTAAAACCTCAATATAAAGATGCGAATTTGGAAACTCTTCTCATAATCCGCAGTTTTGTGCAAATATTACTAAGCTATAAGACAGCTGTGTCCCATTAAAAATGTGTGATGGTGGCTGATTTCCTACAGCACATGGTCATCAGGCCAAATCTACAGCCGGCAATTAGGAAGATGAAATGTTTAATTGTGCTTTGATTTTGATCAAAATGTATCTGTCACCCATCCTATAATCAGGCATTTAGGCTCCCAAATCAACATCAGCGGATTTAGGCAGGGAGACGTTATTCGTTTTCTGACAGACCTGCCGGCGTGTCACGTCACGACTCCACAGCTGCCGCGTCGTCCGCCCCTCAGGTTCTGCTATCATCTCGCTATTACACATAATGGCCCTCGGAGACGATTTAAACCGCTCCGGGCTGCAAAATAATCCCGTTATTAACAAGTACAGTAAATAATACATTTACATTTAGCGGACGCTTTTATCCAAAGCGACTTACAAATGAGACACACTCACACACCAATGGTAGCAGAGCTGCATGCAAGGTGCTAGCTTGCCATCGGGGGCAACTTAGGGTTCAGTGTCTTGCCCAAGGACACTTCGGCATGGGATCACCCGGGCCGGGATTCCAACCACCAACCCTACGATTAGTGGATTAGTGGACAACCCGCTCTACCGACTGAGCCACAGGCGCCCACCGACTACTACTAATTCACAGCGTCCCTACCCCAGCGCTCTTAAATTCAACGATTCTGATTGGCCATTTTCGAGAACGGTGGTTGTAATACGTCATCGTTACTATAGTGTAAATGCTCCGTAGAATAACCTGATGAAAACGTATGGTTATTTACAGCACGTCGTCGTTAACATACTGTACTGACGTTTTCTGTAAAGAGATCTCATTTACATTTATGGAAGGAGTCTCCAGTGTGAGCGCCATGCAACGATCAGTCCTTCCAGGGGTTCGTGGAAAGGAACACGAATACTGAAATGAACGTGGAAATGTTCTGGGGAGCTTGCAGTTTGATTCGAAATTACCGCCGATTTTCTGCTGAGACGTGTCATGTGACTTCATCAGAAAGCGCATACAGGCAAAGCCCTCTTCGATTCACGTGAGTCGACTGTGAGTACAGCTAAAAGGTCGCGTTTACCAACAAACAAAACAATTTCTTACATTTGCCCAAAAAAAAACAAAACCCCTCCGTGTGGACTGAACGCTCTTCCGACATGTTCCGGATAGACGAGTTTACGCGTTGCGGTTTCTCAGTAACATGACAAGCTGCGCTTTTTTGTCTTCAAGAGAAAAGGAAAAGAGCGGAAAAGGCTCTGAAGTGATGAACGTGAACGGACAGGTTTCACGGATATTCCGACGACATTAAATGTAGCAACAAATGGATAAAAAGTGATCGAGGTGTTTGTTTGTTTTAAATGATCAGCATGTTCCTTTCATGTGTTCCGAACAGCTTCCAGGGGCAACTTATATACACTAGACCAGGGGTCTTCAACGTTTTCCAGGCCAAGGACCCCCAAACTGATGGCGAGATGGATCGGGGACCCCCTAATTATATATATATATATTGTATGAAATTGTGTTATATCAAACTGGTACCAAAACTTTCGCGACCCCCATGCAGTACCTCCGTGGACCCCCTAGGGGTCGCGGACCCCCTGTTGAAGACCTCCGCACTAGACTACTAAATATATATATAAGTATTTTTTTCATGGCTTGTGATTTAGGATATTTCTAACATCTCTACAGCCAGTAGATTGTAAACAGGTTACAGATTGCGCCTCGTGAAGCGGTCTGCAAATAACATATATTTTAATAATATTAATAATATTTTTATATGTCATCGTCCACTGATTTGGCAACGATCTCAGTTCGATATAAGGGAAAAACAACCCTTTTTTGAGCTCAAACTCTCAGCGAGCAGCTGCACTGCCACGCAACATGCACCAGCCACAAGTGTCCTGTTTTGCGGGGGACACGACGAGTCCGTCCACTGTCCACTTCCATACGGGGACAGATGGACGGCGGAGGCAGACGAGTGGGTGAAGGTCAAGAGGAGAAAAACAAAGCCTTTCTCATGCCGCATGATGGAGTGTGATATCTCTAAGCGGATGCCAAGAGCGTCTCCGCCAAAGCGCTGTCGATCCTGTAGCAGTTATCAATGACGGCATGCTCGAGGGGGCACGCGAAAACGCGGCAAGCAGAGGAAAAGGACGAGCACTTAACGCAATCAGCTCCATTCCACCGAGAAACAAGCCGAATGAGAGTAATGGATAGCTCTTACGGCATGAATCCTGGGAAATCAGCTCGGAAATGCTGCATGGGCAAGTCAACCGAGTAAACACTGCGGTTTAGACGGTGCTGACGCGCCGCATTGGTTTCCAGACGCCGTATATTTTACTGAAGAAAGCTCGGTTTGGGTTTTTCTTGGAGCTGTAGGTCACTCACACGGTTCACATGAATACCCTACTGTAAGTTACACCACAGTGCTGTTGAATTCTTCGATCTGCCACATTACACGGTGCACACATTCCATGGTGTTGATTCCTTTTCTATAGGTTTGTATTACATTTACATTTATTCATTTAGCAGGCGCTTTTATCCAAAGCGACTTACAAATGAGACACACTCACACACACACCAATGGTAGCAGAGCTGCATGCAAGGTGTTAGCTTGCCATCGGGGCAACTTAGGGTTCAGTGTCTTGCCCAAGGACACTTCGGCATGGGATCACCCGGGCCGGGATTCGAACCACCAACCCTACGATTAGTGGATTAGTGGACAACCCGCTCTACCCACTGAGCCATAGCCGCCCTATTCTTTCTAATACTTTATTGTTTCTATAGTAACGACTCATTCATAGCGAGCGCCATAATCTAAACCTACTAATAAGAGTTTTTAATTTATTTAATTGTGGCCTATAATCGTTGATATAGCGATATCAGTTCTAATGATTATCATTTTATGGAAGGAGTCTCCAGTGTCTGTGCTTTGCTTTGTCACAGTTTTTTCCACCACGGGAAAAAGTCCCGTTTCTCGGTAACAACTCGTGTCTTACCAACCTCAAAATAGAGAAAAAAGAGTGCCTAGTAAAAGAATGCCGGTTTATAGCTACTATAACATACGTGAGAACAGGAAACGACGTCGTATCAGTGTTCCATAATGTTAAATGTAACTATAAATGGATACAAAGTATACGACATGCCATTTTTTAATCATTTAAAACGTGTCATTGTTGGAAAATGCAGTGATGTACAGTTAAAGGGAAGAAAAGAACTCTTCATGGTGCGCTGTTGTAGGAAAATAATCAATTCGGGGTGATAATCGATCAACTTCCGCTTCATCACACCACTTTGGCGTTGATTATTTTCTCATTAAAGCATGACACGGTTTTATTTCGAAATCATGCGCAGGGGTTCGGATATGCAAAAATACCATTTAATGATATTTAAAGGCATTTCCACAATACACAGTATATACGTTTGCTGAAAACTGTTGAAAAAAAATCAGAATTTGTAAACATTACATAGATACCGATGATTGATCGTTTATTACAGTATGGATATTATATGTATATGATGATGTTAATCATAAGACTCCTGTATTGAAGGGAAACGACAGCTCGTTTCACATAAAACAGCTCATATGACAGCAGATTGGAATTGTGGGAGTCTGCATATTAATGAGTGTTGTCCCCAGGAGGCGCCGCTTCATCCCAGGAGCCTCCCTGGAGCATTATGGGTGATTATTGTCAATTCAGTCCTGCCAGTTTATTCACCCACACGCTCCACGTGAGGCACATTATTACAGAGAGAAACAGGGGGAATCAGAGACAGGGCAGGACTCCAGCAGCAGTCTTTTCTAATCACCAAGTCCAACTGTTCCCCGCTGCAGTCACTCACCCGTAATCATCTGCGTGGAGAGTCTCTTTCTGTCCAGCAGTCCGACATTCCGCTTAACATGTGGCCCCCGTGATAACGAACAAAAAAAAAAAAAATGAACACAGAATTTTTATCGTCCTTCTGCTACTCGTCACTGCCAACAATGGCCTTCGTGTTTGTACAACAGACAATTACGCCCACTCTTCTTTAGCGTGTCCTTCTCTAACAACTGTTGCGAGATTTGTCCTCTTTGGATTCGTCCGCAGGCAGTGCTCAGAGTCAGAGAGAATCTGGCCAAAGAACGCCAGCATTGTATAATAGATAGTAAAAAAAACATTTTTGTTGTTGTTGTTGTTGCCTGAATCTAAATCTAAAACTATGAGATTACGGTTGCAACTCGATCAAATGTGCGTAAAGTACAAAATGGAATTTGTCATAAATATTTTGCGTAAATGTTTCTGTAGTTCAACTTACAATTCCTGCCAGATTTTCTGATTTCCGTGGTAATCACGCGAGTCTGTTGATAAATAAAAATCACCCATAAATTACCAAGCACGCTCACGATGCAGCTAATTCACATTTAGCCACGTCCACAAAGCTCCATAAAAGGCCACGCTCACAGTGACCACATGGCGATTAAGTGATGAAACAGTCAGTGCCACCAGTAATGCAGCTCAGCCACCGCAGCGCACACCTACCACAGACATACACTAACTCTTCCTCCTTTTACAGGGTGCCATTACTTTTGTCCTAAAGGTTTGGCACACATGCCGATAAATTCTAACAGTTCAGAGCCATTACTACTGTGAAGTTGTTTAGTTGCCAGTAACAGCATCTTTTATATCTCTTATACCACAACAACGTGCAACATTAAACACGTTTTTAAGCACTAATGAATGATGTCATAGCTTTTATCCGTTTATAGTTGCATTTTAATGTTGTGAAAGATTCACAAGGCAAGTTAATTCCTCTAAACACTTTTAAACGTGTGCTCCATCACCAGAACATGTCCTCCATACCCAGGAGATGTTCGGAAGAGCCCAATGTTTGTAGCAGGGACATTTTAGGAAGTCTGATTGAGCTGAAATTTGGTAGACTGCGTCTTTGTGCTAATCTAATCTAATAAGTGAATGCCTGATGATGACCTGATTACGTAAAAACATGGCCACTATCAGCCAATCAGCTCCCAGCAGGCATTTTACAGGATTAGCATTGTGCTACTGTCACAAATATCAAAAACAATTGTCATGAAACACCTGAGAGCAATTTTTTCCGGAAAGTTACTCAAATCGGCGAAATCGCACGTTATTGTTTGGCACGGTCTTTCACAGTGATGTTTGTTGTTAAACGAGACCTTTTACATTTACATTTATTCATTTTAGCAGACGCTTTTATCCAAAGCGACTTACAAGTGCACACTCACACAGCAATGGTAGCAGAGCTGCATGCAAGGTGCTAGCTTGCCATCGGGGGCAACTTAGGGTTTAGTGTCTTGCCCAAGGACACTTTGGCATGGGATCACCCGGGCCGGGATTCGAACCACCAACCCTACGATTAGTGGATTAGTGGACAACCCGCTCTACCGACTGAACCACAGCCGCTCATGTACTCGTGTTGGACGCACGTGAATCGAAGAGCGCTTCTGCTGAAGGCGCATTGCGATGACATCACGCGACGCGTCTCGCATCAAATCTTCAGAAAATCTGCCGTGATTTTGAAAAATTGCACTCCACCGAATATTACACAGTTTGCTAGATTTTGCGTTCATTTCCTGTTTACTGTTTGCGAAAATTACTTCTTGCAGGTATATTTCCAAATTTGTTAATATGAAATGACAGATTTTATTATTTTTTTTTTTTTTCAAACAAAATGCATTCAATTTGTGTGTGTAATTGAAATGGATACTTATTAACATAATCCATATATTAAAATTTGAGAATGACTTCAAACCGTTCATTTGAGGTTCAAGAGCTCTTATTGTTTATGAATATTTAGTTTTTTAACTAACTGGATTTTATATGTGTGTGTGGGGGGGGGGGTGTAAATGCCCCTGCAAAGAATTTTACAAATAAATTAGTCCTGATCCAGTTAGATAATCACGCCTACGCTCACAAACAGTATGGCAGTTGTTCTTCAGGCTGTGATCATGAAGTGATGTTTATAGATCACACACCGTACCAGCGGTCTCATACTGTTGGATTGACTGAGCAATTGCACTCTTTAGATTTCTCACCCAGCGCATTGATGACAGGAACTAAAAAGAAGGTGGCGTCAATAAAAGGAACAAACCTCCCTCCCATCCCTGATTTTTTGTGTGTGTGTGTGTGTGTTCTTTGATTAAAGAAGAACATTTTCCATTTGCATTTTAAACCTTGATGATCAAAAACAATTACCGCCCCTCCTGCGTGTTTCTTACAACAAATGAATTAGATTATAGGCTTTGGTGAGCGCCGGCGTTGTATATGCCTTGTTGCGCTGACAGTATTTGAAGTTTCCTGTGGTAACTTCATTACCCGTATTTTGTCCAGAATTAGTGGAGCGTGCTGGAAATTGCTAATGACAGATGTTTCTCCACTCTGTCACACTCCTTGTATCATTTGATTTGGAAAGCAACATACGGTGTTCTGCTCTATCAGTATGTCACAGACTGTCTGCAAACAGCTGGTCATAACTCAGTTCAGTGAAAACCATTACTTTCCAATGAAGTGCTGGAGCCAGGCCAAATTGTGTTTTGGCATGGCCTCGGCACCCGTAATGCGCTCGGCCGGATGCTGCAGGTACGCAGGAGCACACGGAGAGCCGGGTACAAACAAAGCACATTGCAAGTGTGGAAAAGGGGAGGGGGTAAAGAGGCAAAAAAAAAAAAAATTGCTAATGACACAAAAAACAACTGTGACGGTTTATCAAAGGGATCGAGTGAACACTGGGACATTATTTACTGTCTCATTTTAAATAAACAACGCAAAGACACTTGCTGTGCACTGCGCATTATAATAATCTGATCCATCAGCTATTAATATACTGTCAGCTACAGTAGTCTAGTTGCTATAGCAACAACTTGTACAAGAACGAAATCTAAACCTAATAACAACTTTTTAAAAAAATCTGTGATATGAGGAAGTTTTCTGTTTATTTAAATATTTATGTAAGGAGTCTCCAGCGTCAGTACGTTTTCCACCACAGGAAAGTCTTCAAGGACGGGAACGACTGTTAATAGCTGCTATAACTTAAGTGAGGACAGGATCTAACTTCTTTTGCAGACATTCCACAACATGAAATGTAACTATAAATGTATAAAAAGTATGACGTATTGTTCATATTGCGTGGTTTAATCGCAGTGTATAAGACAAGCAACTCGCTTAAGTAAACAAGTAATGCTAGATTGTCGTACTCTCTAGCTAGCATTCAGAACCCTTAAGACATTTTCAGTTGTCCCTCTGGTGAAGGTCTTTCTACAACTTATCCTTCTGGGGAAAAAAAAAACAAAAAAAAAAAAGAAACCATCACAGAAATTCTAATGGTTTCCACTACAAATACCATTACAAACCATCAGCTAACCATTAAAATCATTGGTCCATAATGGTATCCACGAGATATATCATGCCGCCAATAGAAGGCAACAGATTACCAGTAGAGGCACACAGGGACCATTAGAGTTTCTATTAAAATCAATACAATTCCCGTTATAACCACTAAAACCATTACAAATCATAGGAGGGCTTCTGTCGTTGTTTTTTCAGAAGGGTAGAGCTTTTCTATCATAAAGAGTTCAATAGAAACCCCTTTAGGAACCTAAGAACCCTTAGTGACCCAGTGAAACCTTAAGGAACCCATGAGGAACCTTTATTTCAAAGAGTGTATGTATTAACCATGGAGCCAATCCATTGAACTCCATTTATTGTTTACTTCTTAATACATAGAACCTGTCAGGTGTTTAATATTTACATCAACTGTCTTGATAACTGGTCCTACAACATTTTACATGTATTAATTTAGCAGACACTTTTATCCAAAAAGGACTTACAAATGAGACACACTCACACACCAATGGTAGCAGAGCTGCATGCAAGGTGCTAGCTTGCCATCGGGGGCAACTTAGGGTTCAGTGTCTTGCCCAAGGACACTTCGGCATGGGATCACCCGGGCCGGGATTCGAACCACCAACCCTACGATTAGTGGATCAGCGGACAATCCGCTCTACTGACTGAGACACAGCCGCCCTACAAGGGTTTTCTTAAGGGTTCATGGGATATATAAGAGTTCATAAGAGCTCTAGTAGGTCTTATACTCTAGTAACCTATAGTATAATAATGTAGGCACTATAGTGACAACATGTGATGTTGTCGCCAATGGCAACTACTACATGGCTGAATGCCATGTATACGGTAAACGACACTCATATAGAGTATAAACACAGCATAGCAGTAATGACTGTTTCATCAACAGCGATGTTTTATTATTAGGTAATTTACTGCTAGTAGTCTTTGCTGTTACATTATGTTACCTATTTGGACTCATCTTTATTATGAAGACACGCCAAACGTGACCTGAAGCTTGTGGAACTGAGTGGCAGTTGGCATACGGTTGGCAGCCTGCTGTTGGCAGCGAGACCCACAGCAGAAGTCGTCACTGCTTGAAGTTCTCGACAATGACAAGGTGGTAACGAGGAAGATGATTTCATTGCGGGCTGCGAGGAAAGAACAACACCGCATAAGCCTACCAAGGAATCCTGTGTACGGTGGCGTGCAAAAGTTTGGCGTACAAAGTCGACTTCAAACAAGTGCGTTAGGTTTCGAAACTGCCCTTCCATTGTGAAATGTTTGCGTGTGGTATAAATATTCTATAATAAATGTACACCCAATGTTATTCACAAGTTCTGAGCAACAAAAGAAAGCGTTTTCTATTAAAATCAATACAATTCCCGTTATAACCACTAAAACCATTACAAATTATATGAGAGCTTCTGTTGTTGTTGTTGTTGTTGTTGTTGTTGTTGTTTTCAGCAGGGTAGTGCTTTTCTATCATAAAGGGTTCAATAGAAACCCCTTTAGGAACCTAAGAACCCTTAATGACCCAGTGAAACCTTAAGGAACCCATGAGGAACCTTTATTTCGAAGAGTGTATGTATTAACCATGGTAGAAACTCCATTTATTGTTTACTTCTAAATACATAGTACCTGTCAGGTGTTTAAGATTTACAATCATCACTTTATATTTGTCAGAGTTCTGGATCCGGAGTCTATCCTAGGAACTCTGGGTGAAAGGTGGGATGAGATGCCAATCCAACAAAGAGCCAGCTTCTTTTTGGCTAGTGTAACACTATTACAATTGGGGGGGGTGGGGGGTTTGAATTCACATGTTTTTTTTTTTCCATCCAGAAGCCCATCCATCCATCTCTCCATCTATCATCCTAAACTTATCCAACACAGGGAGTCCATGAGGGAGTCTGGAGCCTATCCCAGGGAACTCGGGGGAACGAGGCAGGGGACACCTTGGATGGGGTGCCAATCCACCTCAGGGCACAATCACACGCTACAGACAATTTTTGGAAACGCCAATCAGCCTACAACACATGTCTTTGGCCTGGTGGAGGAAACCAGAGTACCCAGAAGAAACTCTCAAGGAACCATAAGGAGAACATGCGAACTCCACACACACACACAGAGAGCGGAGACAGGATTTGAACCCCCAACCCTGGAAGGCCGAGACAAATGTGCTTTGCTTTTGGTCTCTACGTAGAAATCAATCGTGCTTCTTCTAATACAGTATATTATTGTTTCTATAGTAACACAGACTTGAACAGTGAACACCAACGTATGTGGTGACATTTCCTGTCCTTTTATTGAAGGAGTCTCCAGTGCCAGTGCTTTATAACAGTCGGAGGTAAAGCTGTAACGTCTAGTCTTCCGATACATAAAAGTCTCCAGGAGAGACGAGTGACGCCTTGAAGGGTACGATGACGTCTGATGACGACGGGGGGAGGGGGGTTTCACGGCCGTGATTACATCATCAATGTATTTGCATCTTCCCTGTGTTTAGTGTCTCCACTGTCACGTTCATCATTTACTTACTGAAATATTTGCAAATTGCCAAAATAACAAACAAACAAACAGAAATGCTGACGTCACACGCACATCCTGTGGCGCATTATACGTATTATACGCCACATCCTGTGCATGTGACGTCAGTATTTCTGTGGTATTGTAACAAAGTAGAAAATATTAGGAGATAATTCCCAACCACACATGGCAGCCCCAGAACCCCTAAAAGTACAAGTAAAAAAGTAAAAGTGTACATCTAAGATGATGACGTCATCATTAGAGGGAGGTGGGGGGGGGGTAAAGGGCCTGATGACGTTAGATGACATGGGGGGGTTAAAAATGGCTGAAAATTTGATGACGTAATATATGGACGACCCCTAATCAGATTTGATGATGTCATCAGCCGCAATAAGTTTCATAATCATATTAAACTGAGGGGTTTTTTCTCCATCATACTGTAATGTGTGTCGGGGGTTCCTCGGGGTACTCCGGTTTCCTCCCCCAGTCCAAAGACATGCATGTTAGGCTGATTGGCGTGTCTAAAGTGATTGTAGTGTATGAATGGGTATGTGATTGTGCCCTGTGATGGACTGGCACTCTGTCCAGGGTGTACCCCGCCTTGTTCCCCATGCTCCGTGGGATAGACTCCAGGTTCCCCCGTGACCCTGATAAAGGAGTAAGCGGTTGAAGATGGATGGATGGATGGATGGATGGATGGATGGATGGATGGATACTGTAATATCATAATTAATAGTTCAAGTAATTATTCTTAAACGAGCTTTAATTCCAGTTATTGACAGAAAACAGGTTATGAAGGAGATCCCAACGTGATGCTCATGCTCCTCTCTGACCTCGTTGGTGTCTCACTGCTTTATTAGATATAAAGCTCAGACGTTCATGCGTGGAAGGATTGTCTCAGTCTTGCCAATCAGCTCGGTACGCCTGAAGGATTTCCCTTATTTCACACCGAGGATCCTTCAGCAAACACAGCTGATCACGAACAAAAGTCACATTTATCTCCGTAATTGCCAGCATCGCAGGATCCAAGTAGATAATGTGCTTGTTATTATCTTGTTCCTTTTTTTTCTTCTTCTTCACCGCTTCACCCTTACTGTCGTCTTTCCCTTTCTTTCTTTCTTCTTAAAGAACGTGTCCGTGTCCGACTCGGAGACACGTAAGCACTCTGGAAAGGTAATTTAAAAGCGAGTTGAGCCATGACAAATGGGGACAGCTGGCCTAATTGAATCATTTGAGCTAAGACAGCTCAACTTGGTTATCCTCGGCGCGGCCCACAGTGATATTAGCGTGAGAATCATTAGCCATGAAATCACGTCTGCGCTATCCGACTGCATCCTCTTTTTTATGACATGACAGCTAGCAAGGCGTTTTCATCCTCACACCAACGAGAGAGTTTTCATTACCCGACCCGACCTTTCTTCACCTTACAATATATATATATATATATATATATATATATATATATATATATATATATATATATATATATAAGGGCGTAACCATGTTATGGACATTGGGGGGCTCCAAGCGCTAAACCCCCCATCCACCCCACCCCCCCTCCCTCCCCCGCGCACAGCCAAACTTCCACAATTTTATACTGAAATTTTGTATATTTACAACATGGTTTTAGGATTACAGTTACTGTTTGAAATCACGTGGTTTCTGATTGACAGAAGCTCCCACAGCATGGGGAAACTGATCAAATACTG
>JAFFST010001691.1:0-11884 GCA_022414735.1 Noturus placidus | reverse complement strand
CGGCGTCCTGCGTTCCAGAGTCCCGGCAGGCGGCGGCGTCCTGCGTTCCAGAGTCCCGGCAGGTGGCGGCGTCCTGCGTTCCAGAGTCCCGGCAGGAGGCGGCGTCCTGCGTTCCTGAGTCCCAGCAGGAGGCGGCGTCCTGCGTTCCTGAGTCCCGGCAGGCGGCGTCCTGCGTTCCTGTGCCACGGCATGCAGCGGTCTGCGTTCCTGAGTCCCGGCAGGCGGCGGCGGCCTGCGTTCCAGAGTCCCGGCAGGAGGCAGCGTCCTACCTCCCCGAGCCTTTGAGGGAGGTAAGCCCAGTAACCTCCGCTCTTTTGTGTCCAGGTCTGGCGGCGATCCAACCTGGAGCTGACCGGGCAACCTCTAGTGCTACAGAAACCGGGGGAGGAGCATCCTGCACTCCCGAGCCTCTGTGGGAGGCATCCTGCGCTCCCGAGCCTCTGTGGGAGGCGTCCCGCGCTCCCGAGCCTCCGTGGGAGGCGTTCGGCGCTCCTGAGCTTCCGTGGGAGGCGCCCTGTGTGCTTGAGCAACTGGCGGCACGGCAAGACCCGCCTTGGTTCCTGTGGCAGCAGAGGGACATTCCGCCAAGGGGTCCGGGACCTCCCGTAGGAGGGGGGTGGAGTGATTGTGCTCGGGGACCGAGCACTTTAGGAAGGGGGTTCTGTCATGCCTCGACCAGCAGAGGGCGCCACAACACAGACTTTTCCCGGTCATGTGATCCACTTACGTGGGTGCATGCCGGAAGCATGGACAAGTGGCAGCAGGTGTTTTCAGTTTGTTTTAGAATAGGGTGGGATATATTAATTCCGGGTTGTCAGCACTAAGTTGCGCGTTATTGTTTTGGAATGTTTTGGTGTTTGGAGTTATTTTGGAAATGCTTTGAATGTTTGGCATGTTACTGAAAAGGATTACGAGGTTCTGTTTCTACAAAGGATTACAAGGTTCTGTTTCGACAAAGGATTACAAGGTTCTGTTTTCTGTAAGGGATTACGAGATTCAGACTGTCGGACGGTTTGCGTTGGTGTTTTGTTTTCTAGCGTAAAGGTTTGTTTTCATGTTTTCTGTTAATAAAACGCTCTTGCGCTTACTTCCCGCCTCCCGAGTCGTGACACAAAGGTTCTTACAGTGCCTTGCGAAAGTATTCGGCCCCCTTGAACTGTTCGACCTTTTGCCACGTTTCAGGCCTCAAACATAAAGATATAAAACTGTAATTTTTTGTGAAGAATCAACAACAGGTGGGACACAATCATGAAGTGGAACGAAATTTATTGGAGGTTTCAAACTTTTTCAACAAATAAACTGAAAAATTGGGCGAGCAAAATTATTCGAACAGTTCAAGGGGGCCGAATACTTTCGCAAGGCACTGTAGAACAGTCGCATTATCCTTTAGCTTTCCCTCTTTGCCAAAAGCAGTAGCCAAACTTAACATCTAACCTGTCCAATCAATATGATGAAGATAGTATGGAGATTTATCTGGGGTTTATTGTATATAAGGGATGTATTTTGAAAATAAATAAATAAATAAACAAACAAATAAATAAATAAATCAGCCTGCACATGTCTGGTTATAGTATACTTAATCGCTGTACTGTGGTTAATACATTACTAATAATGTTTCACTTAACACTTTCACTGACCAAGAAGAATTTTTGTGAACTGTAAGGGAAATAAACTGTTATTCAGAGGATCTACTCTAGCTACCAACCAAATTGAGCTGCTTAAGTGCCATCCTCTAGAAGCATATCTAGAAGTATCTATTAAGCCAATGTTGTACACTACAGTATATGACCAAATAACTCCTTGTAATAAAATCTGAAGGTGTTTCTGTAAATACCTTCAGCACATTAAAAATCATGCACATTAAATTCAAGCATCCACATGACTCATGTTAGGAAAACTACAGTCATGTGGCCACAGAGTTGTCCTCTAACTTATTGCCAAAAGAGATAATTGGTTCAATTTCGGCACTGGAAATGTTCCAGGACATCTGTCTCAACTGTGATTCTAATTCAGAGGCAAACCAATGACACACATAGTCAGTGCTTAAAATGTTCAGTTGAATATAGTTGGTTTAAATTATTATTATTATTATTATTATTATTATTATTATTATTATTGGTCTCAGACTTGGAAAAACATGATTAATTTTAAATGTGTCCACAATATTGTGTTACAACACATCATTGTTTTTGTTAGAAGAAATGTCATATTACTTAGCAACAGTGATTGAAAGGAATGAACTACACATTACACATTACTCTCATTACATGTTAGAGTACAGTTCACTGACCTATGTGTTACCTCATATTTATACCCCTGTGAAGGGAACATGGCTGAAAAATTTCCTGTTCCTAGTCACCCAGGTGTACTAAATAAAATGTAAAATATCAATGGGAACATACTTCAAATATATATTTTTATATATAAAAATATATCTTAATTATATGACTTCATAGGGGTGTCAATAATTGTTGCACATCTATATTTAAGCCCTTGTATGTATGTGTGTATATATATATATATATATATATATAATATATATATGCATAAACTGTATAGCCATCTATCACCCTCTACCTCACTGAATGCTTATTAGGGCCTGAGCACCACTGGTGTAAGGCTCTGTTGGATCTGCTCTGTTTATTTGGGCCCGATCACCGATGGTGCTTGACCCTATTGGATCTGCTCTGTTTCTTCTTTTTCTTTTTCTTCTTCTTTTCTCAAATTGAATCGCATATTTGAGGGCCTAAATACACCTGAAATCTCACAGAACTTTGCAGATGCATCAAAACTGGTAAAAAATTACATCTGATAGGAGTTGAATTGTGAACTGATAGGAATTGAGTGTGGCAAAATGACTCGACACCACCTACAAAATTTCAACGATGCGCACCTTGTGCTATGTTTCATCTACATGTACGAAATTTGGTAAACATGCGTAACATGCCAATACGTACAAAGAAGTATCTTGAACCCATGGCCTAAACTCAACAGGAAGTCAGCCATTTTAATTTTTCAAAACAGCTCAACCACACCTGAGCTATGTGATGCATGTCCTAGCTAATATGATGGATCATGATGAGGTCAGGCTGGGCTAAAGTCCAAATGCGGCCAAAAAGTACTGAATGCTGATCAACACCTCACTTGTAGTGGTGGGACACTCAGGCCAGGATGTGGCATGACTCTCCCCCAGCCTAGTTTTCACACTGTGCCAAGTGAGGTTAGCACAATCTGCAGTGCTGAACATGTGCAAATCTACACAATGATGTGCCAAGGTTGCTCCTTTGATTATATTGAAGTATATCACACACTATACTATGCTACTATGCATGTAATTGGGTTTAAAAACTTCACTGGCATACTTAACTCTACTAACAGCTACATGCGTACTTTTGGGTTATGCATACCAGTTCATCACTTATGGAATGAAATCACCCACAAGCTGTTACAGTTCCTGGAGTGCAACTTTTCACTCTCCCTCTCCATGTGTGTCAGCATCCTCAACATAATATATTTATTTTTATTCCCCTAGCGATCACCAAGAAAACAATATTACTGCACTATAAATCCAGAAATGAACTTACCATATCACACTTGCTGAGTCTTATAAATTGAACAAAACTCAAGAACCACAAGAACACAAGAACCAAAGTGAACAATTTAATTTAGGTTTATTCTTAGCTGTAACTTATCACGTTAATACCCACTAAAAAAAGTTATAGATAGATAAACATGATGGCACACACACTAAAAGTGACAGTATGTATTGGTTTATATGAACACTCACACACCGCATATAACATACACCTAAATGAGCAACACATCAGTGCCTCAGTATTTACTGCTGTTAACTGAACACATTTATGCCAGATCCTCTACTCATTGTTCTCTTGCAATTTCACTACTTTAGGTTTTCTACTTGGTACCTTTCAACCATATCCACTAGAATTTTCCTCCCCATTGAATTGTTGTTCTCTCTTTGTACTTTTTTTTTCCTCCCAAGAATTCAGTCATGTTTTGCTGTTTGATTTATTCATGTACTCTATGTGCAGAACTTTTTATTTCCTATTTTCTTCTTTTCTTTCCCCTTTGCTTTTTCTCTCACCTTCTATTAGAAGTAGCTTGAATTGTATAAAAAAGTAAGTTTATATGTTGCTAACCAAGGACTTAAATAGTGGTGGTGGTGGTGGTGGCAGGTTGAAATAACACTGGTGACATTGACTCTGGATAGGTTGATTAAGTTTGTTTTGTGTTTGTTCATGTGGCAAGACGATAGGCTAGGAATTGTGGGACACATGGTTGGTTTGCTGTAGTGTTTAATTGGAGGTGGACAAGGTTGCCTACATGGCACTCCTCATAAAGCAGCTGTAAAATGGATTAAACAGATAATTTTTTTCCCCAGAACTGAAAATGTTGGCAGATGGCCAACCACGGCTCAGATCAGGGTATGTGCAATTGAATTTTTGAACCCAGGTGCTGCTTCGCTACATTTTAACTGTATCATTAAAGAACATTGACAGATTTGCTTAGTGCCATTTGAGTAATGTAGGGTGTGGGCTAGGCATGTTACCCAGGCTCATAGAGGAATGTATCACTTTGAAGCCTGCAGCAAATAACATTTAGCTAGCAAGGAAAAGGTCAACTTCTGTTTAATATTTGATAAAAAAATCAAATATATATTGGCTTTAAGTGCCACAAAACTGTAACAAACTTTGAACAGCTTGTCTGAGTCTTAGCACAGAGAAAACCTGACTATTGGTAAATGTAAAAGAGCAAACCAGAGTCTACCATCTATGCATCTATGAAAAAATAATTCAGAACAATTATAAATGTACAATGTGTATATTAGGCTACTATTAATTTAACATGACAGTCACGTTCAGCTCTATGAAAAATGTGCTCTTGGATGTGCTCAACTCTTGGATGTCATATTATAATCTACATATTGGACAAGGTATTTCAATCTCTGGTTTGCAAAGATGACATATAAAGGTGTAAGATTCCTTATGGCACAAATAAGGCCACTGGTAATTGGTTTTCTCATTATCGTAATCAGTCGCCATCTCTGGCTGTCATGTATATCAGAGAAGGAACTCTGAACTACAGTTCCTAGCAGCCACGACACCTCAACATCACAGTAACATGACCACCTATACCTGAATCACGTCATGTTAACGAGCACTCTTGTATATAGCCATAGTTTGCACTGCAATCCGTGTCTTATGTTTGTCTTTCTTTGCAGTTGTCTCTGTTGCTGTGTTTATGGTCTTTGGTTTATGTTTATTCTTAGTCTTAGTGTTTTGCCACGTGTTCATAGCTTATTTTAAGTTTGTTTTCATTGTTATTAAACTCTTAATCTGCACTTGCTTCCATCTCTGCTTCCAAATCGTGACACTGGCACTATCATGGATAGCCATGATGAGTGTGTCAAACTTGAATAATTGATATTTCGGATAGGCCATTAATAATACATGCAGCAATTTATTATTATTATTATTATTATTATTATTTTTTTTTTTTTTTATTATTATTATTATTTATTTATTTTTTCTCTTGCTTCTGCCTAAATATTGAGAAATGCTGTTGAATTAGACTGTTGAATTCAGAAATTAAAATAAATCCCTCGGCATGCACTATTAAACTTATCGAATAATTTTCTTTGGAAAGACTTTAAACTTTCTATTATATGCACCAGATTAGCTAGTTTTTGGAGGTACTACGCTTGCCTGTTAAGGGGATATCCTCATTACATTGTGGTGTTGATGGTTATTAGTCAGTGGTGTTCAGTCTTCCTGCTGGACTATACTAGCTCAGCTTCTTTCTTTTTTTTATTACATACTGTGGTCACATACTGCTAGTGTGTAATGAGTAGTTTTTCGACACTTCCATAAAACATGCTGCTCTTGGCTAGCTGCTAAATTGGTTCAGCTTATACAGTTAATGTTGTGACAGTCAGATACATCAATCATGAGGTCAACCCAAGGTCACATACTCTTGCCTTGCATGAAAGGTCCTCCACACAGAAAATGGTAAAGCCAGAGCTGAACTTTAGCCAAAAGCATTGGAAAAATACCATACAATCTTATCATAAAGCAGCTTCGTTATAAGTTTTATAATGGCAAACAGGCTTTATCTCACACCAGAATACATTTCAACCAACAGGTTTAATGGCTTAAGGAGGTAATCAGTAAAACATGGATGCGGTGGCCAAAAAGTACAGCTGGAAAAAGTTGAGGTAAACTGAACTTCACAAGATTTCAAGCTCTATGGTATTTTGCAGACGTTAAGTGGCCACAAATGGTACATACATCAGTGTAATCAGGTTCTGAATCTCTGGATTACTATATCCTATACGTCGTAGACATCTCATGGTAATGTCAGCATTGCAAAGCTATGTTTGATTTGTTGACAGTTTTCCAGTGTAATTTTCCCTTTCTGTTAATTGCTTTCTGCTTCAAGACCTGTATACTAGACCACAGATATTTTTTATACAGCATCATATGCTCAAACTAGGCCAGAGTACAGTGAACAAAATGGAGTGTGGGAGTATCAAAAGGATGCAAGCAAACAAGAATTTACCGGAGTTATGGCCCACTACTACAATACTCTACAACACTTGCTCAACTTTTTTTTCTTCTTTACACACTGTGGTTACATACTGCTAGTGTGTTTGAGTAATTTATTTTACACCAGACCACGCCCATTTCTAAACCATGCCCATTTCTGGGTTTAACCTGAAATATAGGAAAACCGATACGAAGACTTTGAGCACTAAACAATTACAGATAAAGATACAGTGCCTTTGCATTAAATCGCTAATAGTTATAATCCGTGGCCAGAAGTCCAAGACGGCATAATTGGTCGTGCTGTCTTGGATGAAAGGATGGCATAACTCTCTTCCCTGTCAATTAGAATGACACTAGCCAATAATGGGTGACTGTAAGCTCATGTATATGAAGGAGTGCAGTTAGCGCTTTCCTCCAAGTGTGATATTGCATGAGAAGCAGTTCGAAAAGATGCAGTGGCTGAACTGATCATGTCTCAGAGGAAAAATGTGTTAGCTCTCATCCATGACGTGCAATGAAGTATCTACTCAGTGGAAACTGGCAACGACTAAATTGTGAGAAAATTGAATTAAAAATAGTTTTTAGTGTATTTGCCATTGTTTAGGCAGGCAGTTATAAACTGATATCTTTAAGTTTCACTTACTTTTCCCCCAACACTAGCTTGTAGCTTCATTACAAAACTAAAGAAGAAAACTTCAGACATCAAACATGTCTTGACTAATTAGGTAAGAAATAAATGTGTATAAATAAAGTTGACTATTGTTTTAATGTGCTGTAAGCATATAAAAAAATTGTAACAGAACTCACAGGCATGTTAAAGAGCTGTATTCATGGTAAGTGAATTAAGTTTGCAACTTAAGTTAAATAATTGCCAATATTTTACAGGGTAAAATTTAGATTTAAATTACCTAAATTAGACTAAAATTACCTGCATGCAGCTCACACTTCCTTGACACTAACTGGACAGATTCCACCCCCACCATCTGTGTGTTGTCAAATGTTTTCTCTTGTACATTAAACAATTCTACTATACAGAGCAGTAGGCAGCTCTAAACAAAATCTTTATCATGACAACCCTTTTCCTTTAAAAATGCATCAATAATCTCAGGTACACTTTATACACTTTTGTGAGTGTGCCACAGGTCTTCAGAATGCTTGGACTGTCACACTTGCTTATTTGTACAGGTAATTACAAGCAATTTATGACAGCCAGCATACTTTCCCTTTATATATCATGGTAAATTATGTTATATAACTTTCTTTATTGACATACAAACATTTTCAGTAACATTTTATTTTCTGTTGGATAATTTATGTTTATATATATATATATATATATATATATATATATATATACATTTTTTTTACTGACCCAGTAATGCAGAAGTCATACAATTAACATCCGAGGCAAAATTAATTTTAAAAACATTGAGAGTGCTTAAGTCTTTTGCACAGTACTGTATATTCCTTTGTTAACACTTTATAAGTGAATGAATTAATCATGACAATTGCTAGACACGCCCTTCACCCTAATCCTACCCCTTTTTGTAGGAATGCACCTCATGTACCTCATTTTCATTATGATTCAAATTGTTTCAGGTTCACTTTTCCATACTGATACATGAAACAAAGCATGAATTGTCTAGATTATTGGATACTATGGATACCATATTTGATACCGTGGGTTTCCTGTCAGAGATATCAGGACCATCAAAACCCCCCACAAATTCCTGCTCATAATTAACGGGGTTGATTTGACATCTTATGTCTAAAAGATAATGATGTATCAACTGTAATGTTGACATGACATGAATGCAATAGAACATAACATGGTATAATTGAATTTTCTCAGAGAACAATCTTGATGTCAGTATTATGACTGAGTACCTGTTTGAACGAGTTTGCCTAAAATGCAATGACCCCTTCTGTGCCCAATTATATAATTGAAATATAGTAGTGATATTTGATGAATAATTTGGTCCCATTGCTTAGTACATTTTTCTTCCATGAATAAGTGATATGATTGTGCCCTGCGATGGATTGGCACCCTGTCCAGGGTGTACCCTGCCTTGTGCCCGATGCTCCCTGGGATAGGCTCTAGGTTCCCCGTGACCCTGAAAAGGATAAGCGGTATAGAAGATGGATGGATGGAATAAGTGATATGATTAACTGCCTTCACTGTTAAGATTGTTGGATCACTTTGTATTGGTTAAGTGATCCATATAACTATAGAGCTACAAACAGCTTAATTTTGATGAAGTATTAGTGTGTTCTAAAAGGTAAATTACAAGAACAGGATGGGATAGAGTCAAAAGAACCTGGAGAAGAAACATGAGTAGTTTGCAGGTAAGCACTAAACGGCTGTCAATATCAAACTTCCAATTCTTACAAAATGTAGTGGGATTCTAATAAGAGCTTTTTAATTGGTTGTGACAGTGAGGGTCGAGTGCCAGCTGTGTATTGAGAGGATACGCAAGAACCGGCTGGAACACGTAATGATTCGCACCCGTGTTGGATTAGCCCAAGTTTACTTATGTGTGTCTGTTTGTGTTTTCAGCTCCTTCCTTAACTAACTGGCTTGTTGTGCAACATAGGTAGATGTCTGATGTCACAGAACGTAGCTACCTGGTTAATAGTTCAGTGTAGCTAGCTGGCTAGTAACTTTCATGCAGAAATAGTAAAAATGTATTATTGAGATTGGTTAATTCTGATTCTTACATAGTAGCTGGTAGCCAAATATAAAATTCTGATTAAACAAACTAAGGGGTATGTTTAAATATGGATGTGTCATGATTATTTCATTGACCTTATGAACATTTTTAGGAATTTCTGCGCAAAATGTTATTTCTCACATATATAATCAACTGGGTTTTACAGTAGGGGGAAATAAGTATTGGACACGTCAACATTTTTTTCAGTAAATATATTTCCAATGAGGTTATTCACATGAATTTTAACCAGACATCAATATTAACTTAAGAAATCCAGAAATATAAAGAATTAACAACATTAAAGTTCCTAAATAAAGTTATGTGTAATAAAGTGGAATGACACAGGAAAAAAGTATTGAACACAATAAGACAAAGCAGTTCTCCAAGGCAAGGTAAGGAAAGGAACCTGCTGAAATCCATAAGTAATTATACCCCCTATATGTGGAAATTAATATCAGATGGGTTAGTAAATTGATGGTCTATAAAAAGGCTTTTTGTTACCAAGGTGTCACACAAGAAACATCTCATGATGGGTAAAAGCAAAGAGCTCTCCCAAGACCTTTGCAGCCATGTTGTTGTGAAACATATTGATGGAATCAGATACAGGTGTATTTCAAAACTTTTGAATACTCCAGTAACACCATTGCGGTCATTATCCACAAGTGGAAGCAACATCACTCCGTCAAGTACAGGAGCTCCTCACAAGATTTCTGACCAGGGAGTCAGAAGAATAATCAGAAGAGTAGCTCAAGCGCCAAGGACCACTCGGAAAGAGCTCCAGAAACACTTGGAGGCAGCAGGTACCATCGTCACAGAGAAAACAATAGGAAATGCACTCCACTGCTCACGCTAACCCCACAAAAGTCTGTTACTAAAGAAAAGGCATGTCAATCTCAGTTTAATTTTGTTACAACTCATTTGGACAAGCCTATGAAATACAGAGAGTGTTGTTTGGTCAGACAAGAGCAAAATTTAACTTTTTGTCTGTCATACTACACACCATGTTTGGAGAAGAAATGGAGAAGAAACAACACCCTAAAAATACTACACCAACAGTGAAGTTTTGAGGTGAAGCATCATGGTGTGGGGCTGTTTTTCATCACATGATCCTGGCAGACTTCATTTAATTGAAGGAACAGCAAAGGGGAAAAAAAAAGTGTTAGAATGGCCCAGTTAATCACCTGACTTTATTGTTTGAATTCTTCATATTTCTGGATTTCCTGAGTTATTTCTGATGCTTGGTGAAACTTTCATGTGAATAGACTCATTGGAAAAATATTTACTGAAAAAGATATTGACGTGTCCAATACTCATTTCCTTCACTGTATGTGTGTTATGAGAATCATTATTGTATATATTCCTGGTGTGTCGTCTAATATAAATCTTACAATTTTACAATTTATTTTAGTTATTGCTAATAAACAGAGAAACAGAGAGCTTTATGAAAACATGTTCATACTGTGTGTAATATAAAAGAATTCATTATCTATTACCGATTGCACAGGATGGTTTTTCATATGAATCAATGTCTGAAAAAAGAAACACTGAAATTGCTTGCTGCAGGACAATACTGATATTGCAAAATGAATTTTAACTGCTGTAATGTGCACGAAGTCTCATTAAAAGTTAGTATTTAAGTATTTTTGTTCATTAGATTGTGATATGAGAAAATGAAATAGTGAAAGTTGACCTTTGATAAGCCTCTGGCTTTTTTGTTATGATAATGAAACATACACGATGTGAGCATGTGACGTACAAAGCAAATTCTAAATGATATCGTTGCTAAGTGAAAAGGGGGAAATGTGATGAGTTGACTTGAAAGCACTGAACAACTCTTGGGTGAATCAAGCATTGTTACCTTCAAGTTACTTTAAGTTAATACAACACATGAAAACTATAATGGCTCTAAATTTTCAGTGTATTTATGGCCATAATGACACACTCACAAGGTTGCCCACCAAACTTAACACACACGATAAAAAATAAATAAATAAATGATTATCAAACATTCCATTGCTTGTAATGTAAATCTATGGGAATTGACTTCTCATTTTAATTATGGAGCTTTCTCTTACATTCACTTCTTTCATTTTTCAGAAAAGAAGCACCTTATATTGAAACAGCTGAAGGTAAAGCATTGTAAAGTGCATCCTTTGCATTTGATAGGAGCTTTGTAATTGATAAAATAAAATTAAAACCCTCTTTCGTACTAGATTTAGCCTTTATATTATCATCATATTTCTAAGATTTGATCACATTTGGCCTTCTAACCTTCACAAAAGAAGTGAATTATTGCAAAACCTCCTTTCTCCTGTAAATAGCCATGGCTTGCTTACAGTATAACAGCAGGAACACAGCCCTTATCCATTGCCCGCACTAAGGAAAATATACAGCATCTCATTAAGAAATGTTTGCTTTCATTCTTCTCCTGGTGCACCATTAATATTCCTCTATACACATAGTACCTGTCACGATTCCCCCTGTTGGCCAGCCGTACCATGGCTGGATCTGGCGGCCTCTGGTGGCCGAACACTGGCAGTGACCATCCTCAGTGTGCCGGTGGACTCCATTTCCCAGCAGCCACTGCTGGTCACGTGGGTTCACTCC
>JAFFST010001687.1:24581-52966 GCA_022414735.1 Noturus placidus | reverse complement strand
AAAACATATCTGAAGCTATTTTCACAGGAGCGTAAAATCGGCACCACCACCCGCGCATGTATAACAAGTACGCTTGTAATTTACAGTGTCTTTCGATATTCCATCTTCTGGTTACATCATCTGAACAGAAGAACTGAACGGTTCGGAACGTGTTTCATCGTCTAAGTTCAGTATGAAGAACTGTTTGAAACACCGAGAGCTCTTGTGTAGCTGTGTAGTCACGGGGTTGTTGTCTCCACAAAGCACTTTCTGAATACTATTAAGTTGTTTGCAAGAAAGAGGACAGTTTTGGTCGACCAGCAAAATCTCGATTTCTTTGTTGTTGAATTTCACAACGCCTCAGGGGGCGTTCAATCTCTGAACCAAAGACAAGGAGAGAGTTATCATTTCCATGTTTACTGGATGAAATGGTTCATGTAATCAACATGCAGAGCAATACCCAGGCATCCTACACACACACACACACACACACACACACACAGTGTTTCCAGAAAGTTCTCTAAGCCTGGTAGCGCTCTCTCTCTCTCTCCATGTGTCCTTGTGCATTCATTCTGCATTAGAGGACTCCATGTTTTCATGGAATAAAATCCAACGCAACTGGCCTTTGAGATCGCAATCTTCTCTCTCGTCTAAGAAAAGAGCCTGAATGACTTCCTCCTGGTGATATTGTGTTAGGATTAGTGTGATCCTTCACCCAGATGAACACACACTACCACTCGGTTGAAGGCGTGTGAACATATTTGTTGCCGTAACGTATTTCAAAGAATGTGGTTAAACGCCATCGTAAAATATTCCTCGGTTCTAAGAGAGAGGAAAAAAAACTGATGCTATCCGTGTGAAAATTTTATAAGTGCTTCAATGAAAGATGTCTCGTATCTCCTGAAGATATGCCTCGTGATGCTGTAATTATTACAGCCCCATATGTGAGTCTTCTGCATGTTCTAGACTCATATAATAATAATAATAATTATCAATTTGTATAGCGCTTTTTTACAATGGTACATTGTCTCAAAGCAGCTTTACAGAAATATCATTTTTACATTTACAAGCGACTTACTAATGAGACCACATTCACACACCCATGGTAGCAGAGCTGCATGCAAGGTGCTAGCTTGCCATCGGGGGCAACTTAGGGTTCAGTGTCTTGCCCAAGGACACTTCGGCATGTGATCACCCGGGCCGGCATTCGAACCGCCAACCCTACGATTAGTGGATTAGTGGTCAACCCGCTCTACCGACTGAGCCACAGCCGCCCTATATGAACAACAGAGCCTGTTTCTAATAGCGGGTGTTAAGCTATGCACAAGTGATTTTCCTGCTCAAACACACCTCTTTGGCAAAAGACATGAGATTGACTTTTTTCTTTTCTTTTTTTTTTTAAAGAGCTATAAGGCTGATAAAACGAACTAGTAATGGAAGTCTATCTCAGTTAAAATCTCACCCTACACTCATTCATTAACGTCACACACACTTGGACACAATGTGGCTAAGATCTAGTAGACACTACTGTGTCTTGCGCATACATACATGCCTGTAAGTGTCTGCCGGAGTACATGCACATAACCTGAACACGTACAGTAGGCCTCAGTGAGGCAAACAAGATTTTACAGAAGAAAAGTCTCATGTTGAACTGTAGTGAAGAGAATGGATGAAAGAAGCACAGTGCTGACCATAACGTTAAAACCACCTGCTTAATATTGCGCAAGTCCTCTTTCTACCGCCAAAACAGCAGCTCTGACCCGTCGAGGTATGGACTCCGCAAGACCTCTGAAGATGTGCTGTGGTATCTGGCACCAAGTGGTTCGCAGCAGATCCTTTAAGTCCTGCAAGTTGCGAGATCGGGCCTCCATGGATCGGACTTGTTAATCCAGCACGTCCCACAACAAATGCTCGATCCGATTGAGATCTGGGGAATTTGATCAATTGTGAAAGTCCTTGTCAAATCCTTACTTGTGCATATTTTTCTGCATCCAACACACTGACCCTCGAACTGACTGTTCACTTACTACTTAAATGCATCCCACTCTTTGACAGGTGCCATTGTAATGAGAGAATCAATGTTATTCACTACGGCTGATATAAAGACCTGGGTATAATACAGTCGGATTAAAAAATCTGAGACCACGTTGAGAAATCTTTTCATTTATATATGGAATATAAATAGAAAGAAATTCATGCTTTGAACTTTTTAAAACAAAGAAAGGAAATGGTCATATCTTGAATTTCTTGGTCAATATTTAAATGTAAGCAATTTTTTTTTGTACACAAGTTCAGATTTTCTACGAGACTCACCTCTTCCAAAGAAGAAAGTGTTTGTATGACCTTGTGAAAGGGTTCATTTGAA
This sequence comes from Noturus placidus, assembly GCA_022414735.1. Lineage (NCBI taxonomy): Eukaryota > Metazoa > Chordata > Actinopteri > Siluriformes > Ictaluridae > Noturus > Noturus placidus. The sequence continues at coordinate 50,622 of JAFFST010001687.1, read as the reverse complement.
CATGTTTTCCCCCTAAACTTGTGGAGTTTATACCGGTCCGAGTGCACGCTGTCATTCAAGCAAAAACAGCGAGAAATACTAATCATTTGAGAAATTCAGTAAATATTCTACTTTTCAATGAAGTTTTTATGCTGATGATACATTTCATTTGTAATGAAAGCTTTCGCGTTAAATTAGAAAAGAATGCAAAAGCATTTTCTGTAGTGGTCGAAGACATTTGGACCCCATTGCATTTGTGTTAACGGTTACATTTGTCTCGTAGCACCAACAAACAAGCCTTGACAACAGGGGACGTGAGGTCAATTGAATTGTTTGCTGAGTCACTCCTTAAGGTTATGTTTTATTATGCACGTGTTCGTTAACATCTGTATTTTTAATTCAATTGAAATCAAGTTACTACTATAGCTGGTTTGGTGTGCAGCTATTTTACTAGTTTATTAACCAGGCATGTTAGAGCAGGAAAATCAGCAAAATGGACGTTAAACTTTGACGACAGATCCGACTTGATGCTGCGTCCATGCAATAAAATGCCTGAAACGTTTCAGTTTACTTCCTGAACAAAAGCAAGAATCAGCACAATCGAAATATCGCAATCATTCTTTCGCTCAGGACAATATGCAGTTTTTGTCCTTGTCTTTGTCCTTCGCACTGAGACTTTGTGTCCTCCTCCTCCGCAGACTCCCTCTCTTGCTTTTCCCCTCAGTCTGTGCGCTCGCTCCGTCCCTCTCTTTCTCGCCAGTCAGCTGAGGAGGTAGAGGAATCCGCTGGCCGAGAAAAAAGCCCTCTTCTTCCGAGTCGGAGGAGGACGAGCAGGTTGAGCAAGAGTCTTCGTGTTTGTAGTGGGTCGAGTGAAGCGTCAAACGGGAATTTCCGTCTCCAGGGGAGGTAATGGAGGGTGGGCGTGAGGCGTGCTCTCTCTCTCCTCCTCTCCAATCCAGGGAATCTAGACGAGGTCTGTCGCGTCTGGAGCGGCGGAAGTGTTTCTCCGTGCCCAGGTGGAGGGGAGAGTCCGAGACCAGGCGGGTTCGGCCAGGCGGGCTGGTGCACCCCTGCCGGAAGCTGCGACGGTACGAGCCATCTAGAAGAGGAAAAGAAGCCGTTAGTTGCATTAAAAAGAGGTCACTCTTTTTCTGTTCACTACTTAGCAGTGGACTTCCTTTTGACACTGTTTTTATTGCACCATGTCACTCTCGGGATTAAATGCTCGCAATACAAATATAATTTTCGAATATATGATTTTCGAAATTGAGCCAAGCTGCATTAGAAGTTTTACTTCTTTTATAAAATTATATTACCCAAAAGGTCCATCTGAGGTGGCATTCCAACTCGAAGGTGGAGTCTGTGTCCCGGGGCTCCATCAGTTTCATCCTCCTCATCTTCCTGCTCTACCTCATCTTCCTCTTTCCTCAACATTTCAACCCCCACTTCCTCCTCCTCCTCCTCCTCCACTGAATAGCTAGAGCTGATTGGCTCCCTGAAGCTGACCCTGGCTGTGCTGCTTCGCCCAAATTGAGGTGGAGGCGGAGAGTGGTGGGGCTCATCAGGCGGGGGCAGGATCGGTAAATCATTAGGACCAATAAACACAGGGGGTGGAGGTGGTGGGAAAAAGTCTCCATCTTCTATGGAGTCAACTTCAGGTGAAGGGTGGGGCTGAGTGAGAATTCCTACGCAAAACAGAACAAAGAAGCATAATGTAGTGAAAAACGAGACGGTAAACATGTGTAAGTTTGAATTATTTGCTTATATTCCATAGTGTGAGTGTGTGTATATGTAAGACTAGAAATGTGGTGAACTTACCTGAGCTGCTCTCCAGTCTCCCAGTGTCCTTTGCTGTTGAGGTTCCTCTGGAGGTACAGCCGGGTGGAAAAGACCTGAATTCAGCGTATCCATTCATCTCCACGGTGTACTCCATCTCTGAGTGTATATCCGTGTTTGATTGGTCACCGTTTGCCAGCGGTCGCCAGCCATTGTCTAAGGCAGGAGAATGTGAGCTTTGAGGGCGAGTTTGTCCATAAGGTGGAGGCGAAGGGCCGCCATTTTGTAAATGGAAAAATGAAGTGTGGACGCCTAATAAACAAGACAGAACAACATACTTTAATATTCCACAACCTGTCTGCAAGCCAAGATGAAATCACAACGACGGCATGACTTTTACAGATCAAAATGTACATCTGATGTTTCTTTGCGTAAGTAATAAACCAGTACTGGTTATACTTCATACCTCTGCTTTCTGATAAAGGGGTTGATGTGGTTGCAGTAGAAAGTACAGTTGCAGTGTTGAGATTGCTGCCCTCCGGTGGCTGCAGAGGTGCATTGCGTTCTGGCTGCTGCTGATGTTCAAGTTTCTGTGAGGTCGGTTTGCACTGCAGGGCGGAGTCACAGGAGTCAGAGTTATTGGGGTCTTCTCCCAGAGAGCAAGATCGGGAACAGAAGATAAGCCCCCCGCGGGGTAGGAAGGGTCTGCCCAACAGGGGCAGCCGACAGCGGGCACAGCAAAAACACGCCTCTGATGCGTGCCAGTGCTGCCCCTCGTATGTCATCTGCCCCTGATCTATGCCTGCAAATAAAACATGTTAACAATGTAGCCGTTAGCCAATATGCTTACTATATAAAATTGCATTATTTGACTACCGCATATTATATGGTAATATGCAAATGAAATGGAAATAACAGTGCTGTTAATCGGCTAAGGAGCGTCTACTCTATAGAAAGGACATTTAGCATTCGAGATTTCATCAAAACATAGGTTTTGCCTGGTACGACTTAATTTAAATACAGATACAACTATCCAACATCTCACAGCACATTTAAGTTTTATCTGAAGTCAGCTGCTACATTGCTACAGTGGTGCTTGAAAGTTTGTGAACCCTTTAGAATTTTCTCTCTCTCTCTTTCTGCATAAATATGACCCAAAACATCATCAGATTGTCCTAAAGTAGACAAAGAGAACCAAATTAAACTAATGAGACAAAAATTTTAAACTTTTATTGCATATCTGTGAGTGGCAAAAGTATGTGAATCTCTAGGATTAGTACAACACATGTTTGTGGAAGTGTATCATGGCACGAACAAAGAAGATTTCTGAGGACCTCAGAAAGAAAGTTGTTGATGCTCATCAGGCTGGAAAAGATGATTAAACCAGCTCTAAAGACTTCACTAATCCATAGTCAGGCAGACAGTGTACAAATTAGAGGAAATTCAAGTCCACTGTTATCCTCCCCACGAGGGGTCGACCAACAAAGATCACTCCAATGGCAAGACGTGTAATAGTCCACAAAGGAACCTAGAGTAACTTCTAAGCAACTAAAGGTCTCTCTCACATTGGCTAATGTTAATGTTCATGAGTCCACCATCAGGAGAAAACTGAACAACAATGACTACATTTACATGGACAGCAGTAATGTAATTATTGACCTTGCTCTGATTAAGATAATAATTAATTAATAATTATCAATTTGTATAGCGCTTTTTTACAATGGACATTGTCTCAAAGCAGCTTTACAGAAATATCATTTTTACATTTACAAGCGACTTACTAATGAGACCACACTCACACACCAATGGTAGCAGAGCTGCCATGCAAGGTGCTAGCTTGCCATTGGGGGCAACTTAGGGTTCAGTGTCTTGCCCAAGGACACTTCGGCATGTGGAGTCACCCGGGCCGGGATTCGAACCGCCAACCTCACGGTTAGTGGATTAGTGGACAACCCGCTCTACCCACTGAGCCACAGCCGCCCTGTATAATAATAATGTGATTAAGGTGATAATAATGTGATTAAGGTGTTTACATGAGTCGCTCTGATAATAATGTGATTAAGGTGTTTACATGAGTCGCTTTTAGAATACTCCTGTCATGTTCCCGTTTTACATGTTATAGAACATAGTTCGATTAACTGCACACATCATTACATCACCACGCCATCCCTCCAGAATTTCACGTATCAACACACAATTGGTCTTTGTTTTGGTACCGTTTTGGGCGTTATTATTTAAAATTTTTATGAACGCTTCAAGGGTGGTTAATTATTTGTCATGCTACACTTGCAAATAGATGACATCTTGAACCATGGGCTGTGTCCCAAATCACATAATTTCCCTCTACATCGTGGCCGATATACATGTATTTCGCATACTACAGGCTGATAGTAGGTAAGCACGCCGTTTCGGATGCAGCCGTGCTCTCTTGTTTGCCGTAAAACAGTTGAGTGCTGCTGTGTGTGTACATGTCTTGTCGCAAAATGCGGTGCAACCTCTAACAGGACTTTAATAGTGTGATTAAGGTGTGTATATGTCTGTAATACATGTCGATAATGTGACTAAAACAGGAATACTCCACACGTCTTAATTTGATTTGTGTTTACGTCGAGTATGGCTTTAATCGGATTAAGGTAAATAAAAAACTGCTGTTTACATGGTAGATTATTAATCAGAGTATTGTCTGTATCGGGTTAATATTGGATTATTGTTGTCTATGTAAATGCACTGAGTGATGGGTATGGCAGGGTTGCAAGGAGAGATTCACTGCTCTCCTGAAAGAACATTGCAGCCAGTCTACAGTTTGCTAAAGATCACGTGGACTAGCCAGAAGGCTATTGTAAAAATGTTTTGTGGCTGGATGAGACCAAAATAGAAATTTTGGTTTAAATGAGCAGAGTTCTGTTTGGAGAAAAGAAAACGCTGCATTCCAGAATAAAAACTCTACCCCATCCGTGAAGCATGGTGGTGGTAGTATCATGGTTTGGGCCTGTTTTGCTGCATCTGGGCCAGGACAACTTGGTGGAACAATGAGTTCTGAATTATATCAGCAAATTCTAAAGGAAAATGTCATGACATCTGTCCATGAACTGAATCTCAAGAGAAAGTGGGTCATGCAGCAAGAGAATGACCCTAAGCACACAAGTCGTTCTACCAAAGAAGAATAAGGTTAATGTTTTGGAATGGTCAAGTCAAAGTCCTGACCTTAATCCAATAGAATGTTGTGGAAGGACCTGAAGCAAGTAGTTCATGTGAGGAAACCCACCAACATCCCAGAGTTGAAGCTGTTCTGTACCAAGGAATGGGCTGAAATTCCTCCAAGCTGATGCGCAGGACTGATGAACAGTTACTGGAAGCTTTTTATTATCGCTGCACAAGGGGGTCACACCAGGTACTGACAATAAAGGTTTACATTTTTGCCACTCACAGATATGTAATACTGGATCATTTTCCTCAATACATAAATGACCAAGTATAATATTTTCTCTCATTTGTTTAATTGGGCTCTCTTTATCTACTTTTAGGACTTATGTGAAAATCTGATGGTGTTTTATGTCATATTTATGCAGAAATATAAAACATTCGAGAGGGTTCACAAATTTTTAAGCACCACTGTATACTGCAATGTTGGAGACATAATACTGTCGTTTTAGGCTCTTACTGCATTACACCATCATATTGCTATCTTGTATACAGTGGGGGGGTATTTCCACTCCTGGAGCATTGCGGAATTTAATTCCAGTTCTAATCCAACACAGCTGATCCGGTTCATCATCGGCAGACTTGGAATATTAGAGCCATGTGTGGGGAAATAAACTCTCTACGGTGGCGGATCATAAGGAATGAGGTTGGCCATCTCTTTTATTATATAGCATTATATTTCTTTTCAGCTTCATCCACTATCGTGTTATTTTATCACCCATGAAATGCCGTGGCTTTCTGCTCGAGCTCATCACGTGTGTATCTGCGTGTTTACCGATGTGCTCTCCACAGGTGTCGCAGTACTCGGCATACAGAGACTCATAGCAGGTACAGCAGTATGGCCGGCTCTCTCTCATGATGTAGCGCTGACCACCGAGTGCCGTCTCACACTCAAAGCAGCAGAAGTGCCTCATGTGCCAGTGGCGTCCCTCCGCCTCCGTGCACTCATCTGCCAGAATGATCTAATCGTAAAGAGAGGGGGATGGCAGGGGTTGCTGTTTAGAGTCACTTCAGGACATAGGACACATTTGATTCAGTGCCGAGGAGTATAATGTGGCTAAGGAATTATGGCTGACCTCATCACAGGCCTGACAGCGTGGTTTGATGCGCTCGGCGTGGTGACGTCCGCAGTAGATATGGCTGTCCTGGTAGAAGTAAATGAGGTCGACTAACAGCTCGCTGCAGGTGGCACACTGGAAGCACTGAGGGTGCCAACATGTGCCATGACCCGCACGGGAGGCAAACAGGGCTATATCACCTCCATAAATCTGCCTGCCACACTGAGGGGAAACAGAAAACAAACAAAGGCATGAAATTCACAGCTGCTTTAAAAAATTAAATACAAAAATAAATAAATAAATAAAAAACCACAGGTATGCAGAAGATCATGTGGACTTCCTAAAGCGATCCCTTATGGATTTCTGATAGCAGAAACGTCACAATACTCAGAGGAGCTTACAATTTTTCAAAATCGGCAGATTTTCTGCAGATTTGGGTCATGATGCTTCATCACAGTGCACATTAAGCCCTCTTCGATTCACGTGCGTCAAACCAACAAATTCACCAACAAATTTTCTGTTTACCAACAAAAAAAAAAAGCATTTTGGCCGCAACAACCATTAAAAAAAATTATAATAAAAACGCCTCGATAATACGGTCAGGGATTTCAAGTTCTCAGTTCAAACACGATTCAACTATTCAGAATATTTCTATTTCAAGGGCAAGTATGAATCCCAGGTTCCCTCGTGCCACTTAGGACTTAGGCCAATCTTTTTTTTTTTAATTATGCATTTTATTTTCTGATGCAACAAAAAGAAATAAATAATGCATGTCCCTAGAAGAGATATTACATACAAAGAAGTCATTTCCAACAGGCACCTAGAGTGGATGCATGTTACCTGTGCTTGTATGTCGAATGCCGTTCTATTGGGTAGTGAACACATAGTGAATAGAAAGTCTACTGGGATTCGGCTAACTTTTTCTTACAAGCTTGAGTTAAAATAAATAAATAAATAAATCGATATTTACGTGGATCAGTAGGATAACAAATGTAAAATGTAAACTTAAAAAAAAAAAAACAAAAAAAAAACAATTACCTTCCATGGTTTGTCATACAAACACACTCTTATAGTACTATTGTTTGTTGTGTTGTATCTCTTCTATATTCGAATACATTTAAGTACTAAATAACGTCCATCGTTAATACATTAATACATGAACACATTCTCAGATTTATTATATATCATTATATTACACAACAAATCTAAAGAAAAACCATCGAATCCAGTTTGAGTACTACAGCCTGCTGTCTGAATGTAACCTGCACACGAGAGCTGAAATACATTCTTAAGGAGGTAAATAATCCACAGGACGACTTCACTTATACTTAAAACGACACTCCCACCTTTTAAAATGTGCCCTTGTAAAGGTCACCCGCACAGCCTTATCACAAGTCAACTTTAAAGCCGAAGGGAGAAAGAAAAAAACAACCCAGTAAATCTGCTTTCTGACACTTAAGAGGTCAAAATGCTATTTTTATGAACTCTGAAATGACTCGCTCTTAGGGTTTGTTTTGTTCTACCTGGGTGCAGATCAGGCAAAGCTACACGTGTTTGACGAATCCATAAATCAAGACTAGAGGAAACAAAGTGTCCCTCCCAGGCTCTGACACACCCTCTCGGCAAGAATTCGTTCACAGGGCAATCCTTCAAACGCTGTATCTAAGGCTGGAATGTCTGTGATTTAAATGTCCTCACTGGAGTTTTGGGATGTCAGCCAATGATCATGCTATCACAGACAGCGGGTCATCGTATGGTTAACAACCTGTGAATGCATGCTCGACATCTGGTGTCATTTTCCAGTAATTGCTCAGAATAATTTTTTTAGAAAGTTCTGTTCGCTCTCTCGTTCCCTCGTCCTGTTCCACGTGTGTGTACCTGTTGGCAGATGGCTCCGGTCATGGTGACAGGAAAGAGGCGCACAATGCCGCGGCCTAGGTTCTCTCTCTTCCTCTGCTGACTGAACAAGCGCAGTTCCTTCTTCTCCTCCTCATCCAGAGTGTTACAGTACTGCGGCTGCACAAATACACACGCACGCACACACACACACACAGACACACACACACACACACACGATTCAAAATCATGCTCGTCACACTGACGCTGGACAAGTTCAATACGCTCTCAGGTGCAAAAATACTGCTTTGAAGTTTTGTACTGCATACTTCCCCTAATAAATTCATTAGACGCTTAATTATGGGATGTAATCATACTGATGTTTCTATAAATATTGTAATAGTTATTTAAAAAAAACAAACATTTAATTTTGATGGTAGAATTTATGCATCCCATATACGGTATATTCAGGGCAGTGTTCCTGGGATAGACTCCGGATCCATTGTGACCGGGATAACGCACTTCCTGAAGATCAAGGAATGTGTTTATTTGTATTAAATTATATTTTATTTGCTTTTTCATATCATTGCATGCATATTGGTTTCATTTTCATTGTTTTTTTCCTTCTTATCCTTCCTGTTTGTCATATTTTGTTCTTCATTCTTGCATATTATGTCAAATTTGGAACTGGACGGTAATTCTGCAAATTTACCGGTAACTACGATGGAGGACCTCGTTGATCCTAAAATGTATGGATCAAAAGCGTATTATATCACCTACACATACACTCACTGTCCACATTAATATAAGCACCTGTACACATCCAGTTATCCAAGTCAGCCAATCATGACGCAGCAGTACAATGTATAAAATCATGCAGATACAGGTCAAGAGCATCAATTAATATTCACATCAAACATCGGAACGGGGAAAAAGTGTGATCTCTGTGCCTTTAACCGTGGCATGATTGTTGGTGCCAGATGGCCTGGTTTGAGGATTTCAAAATCTGCTGATGAGTTCAACAAAAATCATCCTGTGAGCAGAGGGTCTGTAGGCTGAAACACCTTGTTGAGAGCAATCAGAGGATTATGACCAGACTGGTCTGATCTGACAGGAAGTATAGAGTAATGCAGATAATCACTCTTTACAGCCGTGGTTTGCAGAAAAGCAGAACGTAAACACGTCAAACCTTGAGGTAGATGGGCTACAATAGTAGGAGTTTCACTCCTATCGGCGAAGATCAGGAATCTGAGGCTATCATGGGCACAGATTCGCCCAAACTGGACAGTTGAAGCCTTGAAAACAACCAGGTGATTTATTTCTAATCTTGTGGAACCCGATATGATGTTCTGCTGTTGTAGCCCATCCACCTCAATGTTTGATATTTTGTACTTTCTGAGATGCTTTTCTGCTCACCACGGTTGAAAAGAGTGATCATTTGAATGACCATATCCTTCCTAGCTGCTCGAGCCAATCTGGCCATTTTCCTCTGACCTCTCATATCAACAAGGCGTCTCATTCCACCAACAGAAGTGTCCCCCAGCTTTTTTTGTACCATTCTGTATAACTGTAGAGACAGTTGTGTGTTAAAATCCCAGAAGAGATCGGATAAATGCATAAATGTGCAGGTGTTCCCAATAAAGTGGACACTCAGTATGTTTATATGACCAACAATAATCCAATATTAATGCGATTAAGACAATATTCTGATTAAGAAACTAGCATGTAAACAGCGATTATTGATGACCTTAATCCGATTAAAAGTCATACTCGAAGTAAACACAAATGGAAGTAAGACACTAGAGTATTCCTATTTTAGTCGCACTATCGAAGTGCGTTACAGACATGTACACAGCTTAATCACGCTATTAACGTCGTGTGGGAGTTTTCACCGCATTTTGCGACAGGACAGGTACACACACACGGCTGCGTCCCAAACCGCATACTTATCTGCTATATAGTAGGAGAAATACATGCATCTCAGCTAATATATAGATGGTAAGTACGCAGTTTTGGACGCAGCGCACGGCTTCAAGCAGTCGTCTATTTGCAAGTATAGCATGACATAATTAACCGCACTTGAAGTTTTCATAAAACTAAAAATTAAACAATCCAAACAGTACCATAACGAAGAAGAACCGTATGTCGTTATGTGAAATTCTGGAGGGACGTCGGATGGCGTGGCGCGGGGACGTAATGACGTGTGCCGTTAATCTATCTACGTTCTAGAACATGTAAAACGGCAACGTGAAAGGAATATACTAAAAGTGACTCATGTAAACACCTTAATCACATTATTATCTTATTCAGAATAAGGTCAATAATTACATTACTGCTGTCCATGTAAACATATTCAGCGAGTGTATATACACCACTTGTAGAATGCTTCTTGATCTTTCTCCCACTGGTTTATCTCATAATTGGATAGAAAATAAATTGTGATTCCGACAGCGTATCTAATCTTACCTCACTCTATGCAATGATATGCTGTACAGTAGGTGTGAAGAGCGTGACCAGGTCAGATAGAAAATGAGGAAAAGCGGCAGAAGAAATGTGGTAGACACGCTGTGTGTGGTGTTGCTACGGCACGTCCCAGCTAATGAGCTGGGACCATCCCAGACCGTCAGCGGTAAGAAAATAACGTGAAAATCGTGTTCTCCGTTATTTGATTACACACACACACACACAGGTGCTTATTTAACATCCTGTTAAGCAGGATTGACGATTAAGCACATTAAGCACTATTTGTATGTTCAACAGACACAAACTGTCCACTTTAACAGGAACATATTCATACAGTTATCCCATCAGTCAATCATGCAGATACAGGTCAAGAGCTTTCGCGAAGATCGGAAAAACAAACATAGCCTGTCCGGTTTTTGTGAGCCTAATGTAGCCTCAGGGTGCAGTTCTGCGATGCTTTTCTGCTCACCATGGTCGTAAAGAGTGATTATTTGATGAGCCTTTCTCTGAGCTTGAACCAGTCTGGCCATTCTCCTCTGACCTCTCTCATCATCGTGCCGTTCTTGCCACAGAACTGCCAGTCTCCGGATGTTTTTTTGTTTTTCGCACCAGTCTATATGACTGTTGTTTGTAAAAATCCCAGTTTTTGAAACCAGCTCGTCTGGCACCAATAACCATAGCCGCTATCCCAACGATATTTTTGCTCACATGTTGCAAGCTCTGATTGGAACCTTTGAACAGTAACAAAACTGCTTCCTGCAACCAAACTGGTGGTGTACTGGTTAAGATTCGGTGCGCTCGCTACTACGGCCCACGTTCGATTCCCGGTCACGGAAATCTTCTAAAAACGGACAGTCTAGGGTCTGAAATCGGATCATGGGACTGCTCAACAACAAGCGTGCAGGAGATTAAAGCTGTGCTGCTATTGATTGTGATGTATTGCTTTGCTAAAGAGGTCATTGAGAAAAACGCTGGAAAAGAGACGAGCAGTGGAAGTAAAGCCAATTCAGAATGCTCGTAATGCTAGACTTAAAGTAAGTAAACGGATTTTATCAGCTATTGCTGATATAACTGAGACGAACGCGCGTGCACGAGCTTTCCTGTATGAACAACTCCCAGCTCGCTTAACCTGCTTGATATTTTGAAGTATAATTTTACATCGTGGGTCACCGTTTCCAGTTCCCGCTGTATTTCGTCCTCGGGATAAATACTTAATACGGCCTGAACCTCGTTGTAGGTCCGTCTGTCATATTTTTTAGAAACTCCATTGTGATGATTCAAATCGCAATAAACAACTGATACTGAACGCACCGCAACAGACTGGTGGTTGAAAAAAATAAATAAATAACTGCTGCGTGTACTCAACCAATCAGTATATTCAGAGCCCATGTCCAACTCCGCAAAGTTCCTGGCTTTTGAAAAAAGTACCACCTTCCGAATAGGGACTTTGCAAGGGCTAAATATTTTACCCGGAACTTAATTTAGACCCTGGTCCCTCCTGTTGAAACACACAGAGTACCTCCAAAAGTCCCTAGTTCCTGGGGAAAGTTCCTGCGGTGGAAAAGCAGCACATGCAATGGTCAAAGTCAGGGAGATTACATTCTGATGTTTGATGTGAACATTAAACGAAGCTCTTGACCTGTGTTCACATGGTTTCATACACTGCGCTGCTGCCACATGTTTAAATAAAGCGGACAGTGAGTGTGTAGTACATTTGGAATGGCAATTTGCTGATTAGTGAGCATGCCAACCTCCTAGTGCTTTGGCATTGCATGAATGTGAAGTGATTAAACTCTATCCTTGGCCATCAGCCCCGATTGATATTCAGAAACGCCTGATTAACATGAAGCTGAGTCAGGTATTCGATCAAGGCCTGGATTAGACCCAAGAACGTAAAGTGTGATGCTTTGGGGTGAAGTGTAGAGGATTCTGACCTCACTGTCATGGGCTGGGAGCTGATGGAGGAGCTGTTTAATGCGATATCTTTCACCCGGGCTGTTCACATAAGGTACTTTGTCCTCGGGAATACAGCTGAAGTATTGATAAACCTGTAAACACAAAGGCGTTAGGAGAACTGAACGGTGCACATAGCGACCAACGCACATATACAGACACACTTCATCATGAAATGGTGGGCAGTAAAGGCAGTGTGTAAGCAGAAGAGTAATGGGAATGTTCCGTACACTGTAACATGAGTCCTCTGCCTCTGTCCACACAGAATGGCTCAGCGAAGAGTAACGTGAGCTCCGAGAACAAGACACAATAGACAATACACACCCTGACTCAGTTACTATCACTACACTCTTTTCCCCTACTACAGACTTAAGAATGTGAACACACAGTACACTACAAACTGTCCTAGATGCACCAGTTTATGTAGATACAGTACCTCACAAAAGTGAGTACACCCCTCACATTATTGTCAATATTAGATTATATCTTTTCATGTGACAACACTGAAGAAATGACACTGTGCTACAATGTAAAGTAGTGAGTGTACAGCTTGTGTAACAGTGTAAATTTACTGTCCCCTCAAAATAACTCACAATAGACGATATAAAATGTGACTATATTTAAGACATTTTCATCTGGCAAGAGGTTAGTTCTTGCAGTGTAACCCCTCCCACAGTATCTTATCTTGCAATTCATTGTACACTAATAGGAAGTGAACAACTGTAATAGAAGTCAGGGTTGTGATTATTCAATTTGATTTTAAGAAAAGCAGCCGTGCCTTTTCTGGTACATTTGGGAATATTCACACATCTGCTGACCTGTTCGGGCTTGAGCCCAGGCGGCACCCAGGCGTACTCCTCCGAAGCGCATCCCGAATCGTCGTCCGAGATGGAGTGCCTCTGGAAGTCGGACACCAGCTTCGTCATCATTTTCTCCAGCTGCCCGGGCACGGAGCGCACCGCATGCTCTTCACGCACACACTTACAGTGCACACAGATCTTCCTGTGGGAGAAGGCAGAACACAAAAAAAAAGAGAATTCATGAGGACATGGCAACACAGCGTGTCTTCGGTCCTTGCAATACAGACTTGTGTGTGCTGCAACAAAAACAACTGGGATATGTAGACGAACAAGAAGCTTATGCTGCTGTAATTATGTGGATGTACTGCAATTATGAAAAAAAAAAGCCTTGTAACCCAGAGGTAACCTTTGGACTTCACGGAATACAAAAAGATCCGTTTGGATGCCATTATTTAATCTAACATGAGAACAAATATCACACTATTTTCCACATCTGTATAGACTCTATTAGTGCGCCTTAGCACGGATAGACAAGGAATCTGTCAAAACACGTCAGGCTAGACTCGCTAATGCGCTTGTAAACAGGAGAAAATCTTCCTTTTTTGGCACAAGGGGGGACAGTAATGATGCTCTGCTCGACTCCAAAAAGAGTCTCACTAGCATGAGGAGGAATCGGGAACCAAAGGTATTACCTTCAAGTGAAACTCAAACACTTAAAGGAATACTTCAGCAATTTTCAACCTAACCCTGATCTCGTGCATCTGTAAATTAGGTTGGAAAACCAACCGAGGATTCCTTTAACGCGGTAATTCCTGTCGATTTTCATTCCTTCACTTTATCACTTGTACAAAAGGAGATTCCCGGTTACATCGAGCATGAAACAGCTGGATCAGCGTGCATCTCGTCAGCGCAGAAACACGGTTTCACGCTTGTGTGTTCACGCGCTCTTAGCTTTGTGGTGGAGACGTAACGTCATACGTAAGCCCCCTCGGCATTCCTCAACACGGACTACGTTTACATGGACAGCAGTAATCTAATTATTGACCTTAATCTAAGTAAGATAATATTGTGATTAAGGTGTTTACATGAGTCGCTTTTAGAATACTAGTGTCATGTTCCCTTTTTACAGGTTATAGATCATAATTACATTAACGGCCCGCGTCATTACGTCACCACGCCATCCGGCGTCCCTCCAGAATTTCACGTATCAACATACAGTTCGTCTTCGTTATGGTACCGTATACAGTTTTGGGTGTTTTTATTTATTTATTTTTTACAAACGCTTTAAGTGCAGTTAATCATTTGTCTTGCTATACATGCTAATGGACAACAGCTTGAAGCCGTGGGTGTGTCCCAAATCGTGTCGTTACCGTCTATATATTTACATTTATTCATTTACATTTATTCATTTACATTTATTCATTTAGCAGGTGCTTTTATCCAAAGCGACTTACAAATAAGAGCACACACTCATACACCAATGGTAGCAGAGCTGCCATGCAAGGTGCTAGCTTGCCATCGGGGCAATTAGGGTTCAGTGACTTGCCCAAGGACACTTCGGCATGGGATCACCCGGGCCGGGATTCGAACCACCAACCCTACGATTAGTGGATTAGTGGACAACCTCCTCTACCGACTGAGCCACAGCCGCCCTATATAGTATATAGTATCGCCGACTAAATAGTAGTCGAGATACATGTATTTCCCCCACTACAGTCCTATAGTAAGAAAATATGAGATTTGGGACGCAGCCGAACTCTCTTGTTCGCCGTAAAACTGCCGTGTGTGATCGTGTCCTGTCGTAAAATGCGGTGAAAACTCTTACAACGTTCATAATGTGATTAAGGTGTTTACATGTCTGTAATACACGTCCATAATGCGACTAAAACAGGAATACGCCACCTGTCATAATTCCATTTGAGCTTCATTCGAGTATGACCTTAATTAGATTAAGGTTGGTGTTTACATGGTAGTTTCTTAATCAAAGTATGGTCTTAATTAGATTAAGAGTGGATTATTGTTGTCCATGTAAACGTACTAACTGTCTAACTCGATCGTGACTCCCAAGCCCTGTTATTAACGCTCACTCCCTCACTCTCTCACACACACACACACACACACACACACACACACACACACACAGTGATATCTACTGGGTCATCAACTCAACTACAGAGGGAAGACGAACACTATTTATGCACACTAACATTCCCTTCACCAATATCCCTGCACATACACAGTGACTTAAAAAAAAAAAAAAAAAAAAAAAATGGTCATTCTGAAACATGTGATGAAAACTGAATGATGGAAATAATCCACCTCCAGAATACATTTCTAACGAACACAGATGTTATCCACTCGCGCATACACACAGCTGCAGGAGGACACGAACCACATGGACGAGTCAGGCATGTTTCACTATCAATACCACAGCCTCCAGACCACACACACACACTTACAGGAGAAATTATCCGCTTCAGCGACAAGAACACCACAAAAATCAATCATTCAGCATTCTCGTATGATGAAAGTGCCAGCCTGAACCGCTTTCATATTATGCACTAAATTACAAGCACAGGAGTTCTATCAAAGTAAAAACAACAGTGATAAATAAACAGGACATGACAACGATATACGCACTGAATGCAAAATCGGCTTCCAGAGATGAAATGCTGTTCTGATTTAATTCCCCCGCTGCCCTGCCTGTGACCCGGCGAGATCAGTCACTCTGTAAGAGCTGTAGCGTACTGACACGCCAACAGACAGATAGAGACATGGAGGGAGAGAGAGAGAGAGAGAGAGAGAGAGAGAGAGAGATGGAGGGAGGGAGCTAGAGGTCTAAAGATTAGTGGATGTGCTTACACACCTCTAAAGTGATTAATCCAGCCAGTCTCCACCCTATTTTAGCCGAAAATGACCAGCTTTTCTTTTGAGAGGAGTGTGACGAGATAAAATTTCTACTTCCACTTTTACAGTATTAGATTTGAGAGAGACAAAGAGAGAGACAGAGAGAGAGAGAAAGAGAGACACACAGAGAGAGAGACACAGAGAGAGAAAGAGACAGAGAGAGACGTGAGAGATCATGTAATAATTGCAAACAGATGGCCATGCTCCAAATACATAAAAGTAAACATCTTTATAATACTTGCTCATAACTTGGCAACAACCACATATCTATCACATAAAAAAAATCAGTGTAAATATTTACAATTAGGAAATCCATTCATCCATGCTGACTCACAAGTAAAGTAACGGCATCACAATTGATCGGACAGTTACTTCACGAGTGACTTTTTCAAAATGATGGTTCTCATCCCTTTTCTGTCTGGCTTCGACTCACCGCAAATCCTACAGTGACAGTAGTCTCCGTTTCATGGCGCAGGCGACGCGGTAGCACTGAAAACCCTCTGGCTGTGTAATCCGCTACCTCTTTTACTACTCCTAGCACGTTCGTAACGATCACAGACTATGACTACCAAATACACAGAAGAACATGATCAATCCTGACCGCTTAGGATATTTTATGGGAAACTCATGCACATCGTTTATTTTTCCTTCATACACTCACCGTCCACTTTATTAGGAATGCATGTATATTCATGCAGTTCTCTTATCAGCCAATCACATGGCAGCAGTGCAATGCAAAAAATCATGCGGATACAGGTCAAGAGTTACAGGTAACGTTGGGGTGGAAATTCCTCGCTGTTAAAAAGTGGTCAAGAGGAAAATATCCAGATTGGTTCAAGCTGCAAGGATATAGTAACTCGTATAAGCACTCTTTACAACCGTGGTGAGCAGTAATGCATCGCAGCATGCACAAAACATCAAATCTTGAGCTGGATGGGCTACAACAACAGAACACCACATCCTGTCAACCAAGAACAGGAATCTATCATGGGACTCACCCAAACTGGACAGATACATGATGTGCAAAGAAAAAAAAACAAAAAAGACAGACAGAATCACAAATTTTCACAGGTCATAACTGGGATTTTTCTTGATAATCATTCAGTGCGTTTACATATACAACAATAAAATCCGATATTAACGCGATTAAGACGATACCCTGATTAAGAAACTAGCATGTAAACAGTGATTAATGATCACCTTAATCCGATTAAAGTCATACTCGAAGTAAACACAAATCGACTTAAGACGCGAGACTATTCCTGTTTTAGTCGCATTATCGACGTGAATTACAGACATGTATACACCTTATATACATGTATATACATGTATACATATATATACACACCTTAATCACATTATTAACGTGGTGTGGGAGTTTTCACCACATTTTGAGACAGGATACGTACACACACGGCAGCGCTCAAACGTTTGACGGCAAACAAGAGAGCATGGCTGCGTCCCAAATCGCGTACTTATCTGCTATATAGTAGGAGAAATACATGTATCTCAGCTATTATACAGGAGGTAAGTACGTGGTTTGGGATGCAGCCTACGGCTTCAAGCAGTCATCTATTTGCACGTACAGCATGATAAATAATTAACCGCACTTGAAGCATTCATAAAATTAAAAACAAAAACGCCAAAACTGTATACGGTACCATAACGAAGACGAACCGTATGTCGATATGTGAAATTCTGGAGGGACGTCGGACGGCGTGGCGTGGGGACGTAATGACGTGTGACGTTAAACTATCTATGTTCTATAACATGTAAAACGTTAGAACGTGAAAGGAGTATTTTAAAAGTGACTCATGTAAACACCTTAATCACGTTATTGTCTTATTCAGATTAAGGTCAATAATTACATTACTGCTGTCCATGTTAACGTACTCAGGCTCAACATATTTACTTGGGTCTTTATTTGAATTGTTCTTGTTTGTATATCAATGCTATATTCTAAACTGTCCTCTTTTTTTTGCATTTCCAAGTAACAGAAAAAGTTCTTTACGTTATCAGTACAAATGTTCTGTCCCTTGATTTTGAATTTTATCCCGCTAGGTGTGAAGTGTTTGCTTTAACAGAAGTGGTCTTGTCACTTTGGCAAGCTCCATCTCAAAGCGTGCTCCACAAGAAACACCCAGTCAACTCCCAAGGTGTGGACTTTGCACAGGTCATTTCAATAATCTGCATGCTCCGCCCTGAAATTCAAGTTAAGCGCCTGCACAACACAATTCTTAATACAGATAACCTTCCCTGTGTAAATATTAACTTTTGAACTTGTTTTTCTGACTTAAATTCCCAGGAATTTATCCTGTTCAATTTACAAGTTATGTCTGGGCTTTGAGATTTCTAAATACCGTATTTTCCGCACTATAAGGCGCACCTAAAAGCCTTAAATTTTCTCAAAAATCAGCCGTGCGCCTAATAATCCGGTGCGCCTTATGTGTGGACTGAGTTCCAAAATCTGTAAAAATGTTGTGCGACTTTGGTAGGTGTAACATACGTTTGCGTTTTATAATCCGGTGCGCCTTATGTATCGGGTGGCTGTGGCTCAGTCGGTAGAGCGGGTTGTCCACTAATCCACTAATCGTGGGGTTGGCGGTTCGAATCCCAGCCCGGGTGATCCCATGCCGAAGTGTCCTTGGGCAAGACACTGAACCCTAAGTTGCCCCCGATGGCAAGCTAGCACCTTGCATGGAAGCTCTGCTGCCATTGGTGTGTGAGTGTGTCTCATTTGTAAGTCGCTTTGAATAAAAGCGTCTGCTAAATGAATAAATGTAAATGTATTGGTCAAGTACATAAATAGACCCCGTAATTGAGACTGCACCTTATAGTGCGGAAAATACGGTAATCATTATTATATGTGGGATAAATGATCACTAACATTTATTTTTAGAGACTTTGTAAGTTCAATGTAGGTCACCAGAGAGAAAAAAAATCATCAGTATGACTGAATACAACTAAAAAGATGAAATATCTTCATGTATACAACTATAATAATATGTTTCATTTATATAGTGAAACAAACAATGAACAATCATGGACAAACCCAAAATGTGAAAATCAAACAGAGTGAAAAACAGTACAGATAGTACAGTCACTGAAAAAGATGCATAGCAACAGATTAGGACAGAGAACATTGAGAAAACATACGTTTTAAGTTAGGATTTGACCTCGGGGATGGACGTGAAATGAACAAATAAAAAGTACCAGACGTTATTCAGTTCATGTTTCAAAGAGAACTGCTACTTGTAAGTACAAGATTAAAAAAGCTGATTAAGGATAAAAACACACAGCTTCGTGACCAACAACAAAAAAAAACCTCACTTGGTCGTACCGATAATTTACTCGTTTTTATTCATGTTCAGAAAAAGTTAGTTAGATCACTCTTCTTGATGATGATGATGATGATTATGAGCTAAAACCAAACAGAACGCATATTTAAATGACGATTTAAATCGATCAGACATAGATTTGGAACAATTAATGTTAAAATCACAAACATTGACACAAATCACAAATGACTTGGCACAATATGATTAACGAGCTCATTACTAGAGCTTGATCGATTTTGCTGATTAATCGGCACCGATAGACGATCACAAGAACTATGGGTTATCGGCAAAAATCCCCACTGATAGTTTTCCCGGTTGCGTCCGTTGCGAGAGCGGCTGAGAAGGGTCCGCTGTCATTATACAGAACGACAGAGGCAAATAGAGGTGAAATAAAAACAATCACTGATCAATTTTGTTGTGTTACTAGGGGATCAAGCCCAAAGGACTGAAACCCTATTGTAATTATAGGGATTTTTATTATTCTTTAAAAAAAAAAAAAAAAGATTATTATTATTATTATTCTGCCATAAAATTGATCGTCGTAAAATTTCGGCCAGATGGTGGCGCTAAAGTGATTTAAAAAAAGCTATAACTTTTGAACAGTCTGTCCAGACGAACAAAACGTCATTTCCGCCAATAAACATTTTCTGCCATCTTGGATTTTTTGTAAAACCTACTTTTGCGAACTAGTCCTAGGTTTCTCGTCCGATCGGGATCAAACCAGTGCCAAACGATTCTATGGAGTCTCGAGATCTAAACTTATCAAACGAAGTCCCACACACACACACACACACACACACGCACCTTAGTCATGCCATAACCTTTTCCCCGTTTCCGTGCATCATATCTGTCACTCAGACAGACGCTTGCCATACTGTATACAACACCCGCAGCTTTATTCCATGCTGTTCATCCATCATGTAAGACTTAAAGAATTATTGGAGTCATTGGGAAAGCAGCGGAGATGCACAAGAGGCTCAATGTTCACAACGTCACAGGCTTTAACAGCCTGAGCCTGAGATTATTCAAACATTACTACTTTACTGCAGCCCATTATGCACACGCTCTTAACGGTGCAACTCGTTCCCCCCATCAGTTCGCCTTCGTTCTGCATTCAAAATGCCCTTTTAAGGCAAAAAAAAATCATCATGAGATCTTTGCACCGGATTGTACCAGCCAAAAATGTGCCAGAGAATCTTATAACACTACATCAGTGACTCGAATAATGAGCGTTGAGCAAAGGGTGAATATAAATTAACTTGGCTGCAAGCTGTAGCTGTCATGGCAGTATTAGGATAGAAAAGTACGAGTCGATTTTACATTAATCTCACACACACAAAAGGCATACATACACAAGCCCAATCCAAAATGGAGGAGACTCAAATCACAATCATTTAAGCCTGATACCGCCAACATCGGACAAACGCACTCCAGGACCTGTTCGGTGCGAATACACACCGAGAATTAGAACAGAGTAGTGAAGATTAAGCCGTGTTGGGAAAAGATCTCGAAATCCAGTATCCAAACACACTCCGACCTCTGCTTGTGTGCTTTCAGGATCGTGTGTGTTTGGTCAAGGGGTACAGCAGCAGGCAGTAATGCCACTGTTAACAGCTACACGTTCACACACGCTTGTTTGTGTTCGTATCCTTGTTTGTGAGCAGTATCCATTGATGCAGATAATTAATGTTGTTCTACACCCAAAGCTAAAACTTACATTAACCTCAGTCTTGTCTTTATTTCCTTGTGAGGACAAATAAAAAAATGTCAGGGGAAAAAAAACGGTCAGGAAAAAAAAAAAATCCTTTTCCCCACAGACACAAATGTCACAAAAGTCATGTGACAAACCTTCTGACGGCTGACGTTCAGATTTTGTGATGCGTTTCTTGACAGCATGTCAAATTCAATTATGTCAACCTTAATATAACCTTATAACACAAACACACACACACACACACACATACACTCATCTGATATGTCAATCACCACTTCAGACTTCCTGTTAGTGCACCAATATGGCAACCCTGACATGAACAGTTCTCTGGGTATATTTAGCTCAGCATAACTGGACAGCCTTGTTAGGTGAACTAGCCTCTAATTCCAACACACACACACACACACACACACACACACACCTCAGTAAACATTACAGTGCAACTCCCTCTTGCCAATTTGTGGAAACAACAGAGAACAAATGATTTGATGAGTTGTGTGAATCCCAACATGTCAGGAGAACGGTCTGGCTGCCAGGAGCAAAATAGAGAGGAATGTAGTCAAACTGCTGAGGGTATCAACAGAATATAAATATGAAAGCTAAAAAAAGGAGACATTTTAACGCATCAAGCCTTTGAATTCTTAATAATGAAATTGAAAAATCCATAGCATTGAAATATTACATCACATCCATCCATCCATCTTCAACCGCTTACTCCTTTTCAGGGTCACGGGGAACCTGGAGCCTATCCCAGGAGGCATCGGGCACAAGACGGGGTACACCCTGGACAGGGTGCCAGTCCATCGCAGGGCACAATACTTCACATTCATGCGCTCTGTAATTAACCTCCATGAAATTCAATCCACTGTCTCTTTTTTTCACTTCCATAATACAATAATACAACATCATGATTATATTAAAGCAAGAATCTAAAACCCAGCCCTGAATTACTACCCAACTCACTAATGAAGAAATAACAACCCGGTTCTATGATCGTAGGTATTATTACTATAAAAGCATCCAAAAACTCGGTCAGACTCAGGCTTTATGTTGGATCATTAGCTTCTCGAGAAGAGACAGGAAACAGATCAGTGTCTCGGAGAGTCTAAAAGAAAAAAACAAAAAAAGCAAAACACCCATCTTCATCTCAATCATGACAACCACAAACATAATCAAATGCTGGAATCATTACCTCAGATCACCAGAACTCCACTCATGCATTCTTTGCGGTCCAAAACTCTGATGAATCCTTAAACCTGAGATGACTTTAGCGAGTTAGCCATTCTTCAGAGGGCAGCAGGAGCATCAGAGCCTGTTGTGCTGACTCAAACCAGACGCTTTTCCCTCTCCCTCACTCTCAGAGTTCCTTTTCTTCCTTTCTTGCCCCCAGGCCTCGGCAGCTTCACCGAGGCTCAGACAATAGGTGACTCCGCTCAACTTGCGCAAACATCACCCTTCCCCTACCCTCCCTCCTTCTCCTCTACAGCCCTTGCATTTTTCCCCTCTTATCGTCCTCTCTCTCCTCCCTCGCTCATACCGTGTTTCAACACGACTCTTTCACCACCCTCTAATATGGATGAGAGGTTACCCAGGAGGCTAGGTAGATGCATGTTTAACTATAAGAGAAGCGTTTGGCGCATATATATCATAGATGTGCACTCAAGTAACATGCCTTACAGTATTCCAAGGATTAAAGAAAAGGCCTGGCGTACAACAACAACTTTTTTTTTTTGCCTAGTGGGGACATGCTGATGTCAGGATGATACAATTCAGTCTAGACATGAAGAAAAGTGTTTAAATAATTGAAAACCCTAAACAAGCTATCTGACAGCATGCGATAAAAGCATAAGATAACATCCTGTCAATCGGTCCATCACCAGAAGTCATTAAAAAGAGTTCGCTCATGGGCATTGGGCGGGGTATAGACTTTCTACATCTATAAAGCCATAATTATAAAGCCAAATATCCATCAATTAACTTTTCCAGATATTCAGATATTAAGCCACGGCTGTACTGTGTGCAAATGTTCTCACACGGTGTACAGAAGTGTACAGCTTTTGACTGTTAAGATACCAACATATAGAAGACAACTTTACATTGTTGCCTCAAATTCCTGATCGACAGGTTTATTTAAAAAAAAAAAAAAAACAACCCCAACAAAACAGAAAATCAAAAACTGATATTTTATCACACAGAAAAATTAAACTACTCCCAGATGTTTACCTCGAAGATAACAATGCAAGCTTGTTGCTATAGTAACCTCTCAGAAAACGAAAGGAAAAGTTAGCCAGGTCGATAAAAGCAACTGTTTTGCTCAACATCGTGTAGTGGACAGATGGACAATTGGTTGAGGCGTGTGGTGGCAGCCATTACTGAATGACTAATCACTTTCTGAATAAACCATGGACGTGTCTTATATAACTGTGTGTTGTAACATTAGGGGGTTGTCTGTAACTCAATAAAACACTCAAAGAGGCTGGACAACCATCTTTCCAACATATGCTGTAAACCAACTCTGTATGCGTAGTCGTGACAAGACGGATTGGTCCTTTGGCACCTTAGCCAGAGCAGCCAATTTGGTGCGTTAGCAGTAAGATAAGATTTGATATGGGGACCTTAATTGAGTCACCCCTTCTGGGAAGCCCCATCTGTCTTTGTCTTGTCTTACTGAAAAAACCCCCCGAAACGTTTCATGTTAACAAAACAGCCTGAGCTTGCTCATCAACTGACCAAGTATGTTTTGTTTCTTGAGATAGAAAGTTCCAGGAAAATAAGCTGTGTCACTCTAAAAGAGATAGTCGCCCGTCTCAGAGCTTTTAGAAACACAGCTGGTTTGTATCAGGCGTTTCGGATTTTCTATGGCGACTAGTGTTAATCCATGCAGACTAGTGGGGGGATTTAAGTGAACCAAGCCTCGATTCCAGATACATTTTGGCCACAGCAGCTGAAGTCCAAATTACCTCAATATAAACACTTATAAACATTCAACGTACTTTCAGATTAATACACATCTGCAACTAGTGTATTTCCTCAACGATTGGGGGATGATTTGTCCCCTATAGAGCGCGGTTTTCATTTTCATACTGGCTTTTTTTGTGTGTTTCCCATTACAAGTCTTAATGATAGTCATGATTAGTGCATTAATGAGGATGATAATGAGACAGATATGTAAAGAAAAACTGAGACATAAATAGAACGTGAAAGAGAGCGAGAGAGAACGCAAGGCAAAGTGTGTCAAGAGTCGATGGCTCAATTGCTGAAGGCTTGGCAGCAGAAGCAGACCTTGAAAGGACTAATCTTATTAGTGTGACAGCCTGGAATAGGACATAGAATGAGGGGCCAGACGGGCCGGGGGGGACAGGATGGAACAGGGGGACCAAAAAATAAATAAACAAACAAACAAACAAATAAATAAATGCAAGGAACTGAAAGTCAGTGAAATTAAACATAGTTCAATAATTACAATATGGTGCTTGACCCCCTAAACAGTCTGGACTAAGCTAATGTAAGTGAATTAATAAAAGGTTAAGATTTTAAGTAGATGTAATAAACTCAGCCACAACTAGAATGGGTTTCTATTCAGAATTAGCATAAAATGGTCACTTTGTGTCCACTCAGGTCGAACTAATGTGTGATGAACCGTCCTTAATTTAGACCTCTTCTGAAGTTTTAGACTATTGGACTTCTTTTAGCAGTTGTTCTTTCCTGGAAAAATGCACTTTAGCAACTACGATACACCCAATACTGTCTATTGAGGATTTAAACAACATTCTATCCAGCCTGTACATAGCACAAGTAACTGGATTGCGACTAAATAACTAAACGATACTCAAAAATGCCTAGACTAAATACTGATCCATTCCTACTGAACACCGACAGACCGTTTAAGAAAACGAGAAGAGAATGGCCGTTTAAAATGACCTTGCATTCTACTCCCGTGTGGATTTTGTGTGACATTTATCAATGCTGCCCTGCTCTGACTGAACATTTGTAGGCTTTCATTATGGTGTCAATTTAAAGAGAGGAGATCACACACTGATTAAGTAGAGATCTGATTAAGACAGACACTGATGTATGACTTTCGAGAGAGGAAGCGAAGAAGGCTCGGCGCCATTTAGCGGCACTAATTCGCTAATCACAAACACACTAGTACACACGTACGTACACACACTGCGATCTTTACCATCTGGAATTCCACATGTGTCCTGTAGCACTTTGTCTATTGTGCGCCTGGCTACTATACTGATATATCCACGTTCACACCTCCATCGTGAAATGCCAGTGTGTGTGCTGTCTTTGACTGTTCATATCAGTGTACTCGACTGCACGGAGTCACACAACCTGACATCAAATATCTGAGGTGACGAAGTGGTTGAACATGTTGTCTCATGAACACGTGTTACTATCAGTAGAAATGACTGATTTTTGCATCCAAAAATTCACAGCTCTATACTGTAAATACATGCATATATGCTGTATAATACAGGAGACAAGACGTTTTGGACAAAAGGTCCTTCATAAGCTGTGGATACAACATGCTTCTGAAGCTATGGAGGTGAAACCAGTTCATATTCAAAATGACAAAATCTTTTGTGGAATTTTTATAAACCTAATTACGTTATTTACATGCCAATGAGTTCGTATGAAAGGTAATAATGGAAATATAGTAACCAAAAGTAATGACGGAATTATTTTCAAACAAAGTTGAAACTAGGGCCGGGCGATATGACAAATAGATATCAGTTCACCATACTTGAGGACATTTCTACGATACACCATGCGTATTATGATATATAATTTAGCTAACAAACTGTCTGCAAAACAGTAAAGTCGTAAAGTAAAGAAATGAGACTTATTTAATGCAAAGAAGATTAAGTAAAAACAAATGACATCCAATCAGCATCCATTCAGCAATGTTTAATATGTAAAAAAAACAAACATTTAAATACAGTGCCTTGCGAAAGTATTCGGCCCCCTTGAACTGTTCGACCTTTTGCCACATTTCAGGCCTCAAAC
>JAFFST010001687.1:3004-14407 GCA_022414735.1 Noturus placidus | reverse complement strand
TCAGTTTTTTATTTGTTGAAAAAGTTTGAAATATCCAATAAATTTGGTTCCACTTCATGATTGTGTCCCACCTGTTGTTGATTCTTCACAAAAAAATACAGTTTTATATCTTTATGTTTGAGGCCTGAAATGTGGCAAAAGGTCGAACAGTTTAAGGGGGCCAAATACTTTCGCAAGGCACTGTATTTTTAAAAAGTCAACAGTTTCACTCAAGACTGCACACTGCACTTTACATAGCTGCATCGGTCACTTGATACTACGCAACTCTTTTTTGCTGCAAGACTTGTACTGCTACATTACATAAAAGCTTACAGTTACAGTCAATGTCCTGTGTATCTATTGTTTTGTTCTGTGCATCTGTTGTCCAGCACACGTCTCACAGTGTTGTGTATTTGCACTTTATGTAGTCTTGCGTACTGTTCCGTGTTGCACCATGGTCCTGAAGAAACGTCATTTCGTTCCAATGTATACGAGCTATACAGAGGAATAACAATAAAAACCCACTTGATTTGACTTGACTAAAACATGGTACAATGCAGTCTGCACAAAACAGCACAAGCACAAGTATTGAAAACAAAAGCAGCTTGTGCTGGTGAGTGAAATGTAATAAACAGTTTGGGTTATTGCCTCATATTACATTTCATTCCAACAGTTTGATACAGTTTGGGTTTTTTTTTTACTTTTATTTAGCAGAAAAACGTGCAGCAATTTGGTAGTTTTAGCCTGTTGCTTGTATGTTTGCTTAAAATTAATTCCTTATCATAAGCCATTTAATCACCTATTTGTTCATTGTCTCAGATGAATAATTAATTAATTTTTAGGGTTTATTTTGCGGCCAAGTTTCCTGTTGGACTAAAAACAATAATTAAAAAACAAGACATATGAAAGTATGTACCACAACAATTACATCTAAAACAACTCTGTGAAATCCTGTATTTGCCACGTATGACATGCTTTAAAAAAAATGCTAGCTTGTTTCTGATTCTTTACTCAATACACAGGTTCACTGAGGTTACACATGATAATGTCAACATGCCCATTTCTTGTTCTACTGGCTTAAATCCCACCTTAAGTAAGGAAGCAGGTGGTATCTTTGCCCTCATTAAATCACCGAGCTTTATTTAAATCAGTTCAGGAATCAGTTAAAAGCCTCGGAGCGTAAAGCTCTGCAAGCAGAATTCGCACACCCGGCCAAACTGTGAACCGATATGCCACAAGGAGAGCATTACACATGCATGAACCAAGCCTAAACACCCTCTAAGTGCAAATAATGCCTAACACGAACATATAAATCATACAAGACGGGGACGATTTTGAGATCAAATGTAACGGAGACGTTAAAGAGCTTGGGCGCACTTTAACTTGTCTCGGCAGGATAAAGAAATATGCAGAGGAACGGCGAAATAAAAGATTTCTCCCAACCAGCGTGTGAGAATATCCGTTTCCCACTGCTGCTATCAGTGTACTGATATGAGAGGCTACTGTTCGTGTTTACCTGAGATAAGTTTGAGTGGAAAGGTAAGAAAGATAAACAGCTGAAAAGTAAAGCGATATGCTACAGTATAGAGTAGTAAAGAATGTTGCGTGCACTGCGAAACGTAGGTGAAACGCACTACACTGGCCTCCGTCCTCTCACTGCGAGACAGGATGCTCCAAGGGTTTTCTTCCCATCCGCATCCTCGGGAAATATTTCCTATCGGTAGCCACCTGACCGGGCCTGATCTCACAACATGACACTAGACGAGCAAAAATAGTGTGGCGCAGAGCTCTGCGCAAAACAACACCGCTGCTGAGGGCTATTATGTTTTGCATACCATAGGACTAGCTTGTTACACATTTACTGGCTAAAAGTCACAAGGTCGTGGGCCTCTGGCACCGAGGCATGCTGGGAGAACTGAAGTCAGCCCGTCTGGTCATGATCAAAAAAAGACATCTTTATGCATGAGAGCTACAGATGTGTGTTGTTGGGTTTTTTTTTTTTAACAAAAAGGTCAAATTTCAACATCCCGCGGAAACATAACTGCCCATTGCAGTTGAGTGGCTTTAAAATTTACACAGAAAACACCATGTACATACTAGTTATGTTTGGAACGCGAGTGGACATGCAGAATTTACTTTTAGGTCCGTTTCTTTTCCTGCGTGTGATTTCTAGGCAGTTAAGGAACTCTCATTGAATAGGAAAGCACTTCCTCTAGGGAAGGAAACTAGACAAAAACAATCCTACTGACTCCACAGTGTATGCAACACAAAAAAATAAATAAATCACGGGTTCATGAAAACTTAAGGAGGTGTTCTGACCTCAGTGTGTAAAAACAGAAGAATCAGAGCGTTAGTGCTTTACTTTCCGTACTTCAATTAGAACAACACTTGACATCACATAAGCGTTAACCAAATATTTCCTTTTGCAGAAAGATGACACTTTTCCACCACACAGTACGGCTCGACATGACTCGCATTTTGGGGGTTTTCCACTGCAAATAGTACCTGGTACTTTTTTTTAGTACCACCTCGGTCGAGGGTCCAAGCGAGCCGAGCCGATACTAAATGTGAGCCGCACACTGAGGGAGTAGGGAATTCTCCTTAACGAGTCATTCTGTATTACGCCTGAATAAATGTATAATTTAATACATACGGTAATATTCCATTCATTGAAAATGATGTCAGTTCTCTCAGTACAGATGAAATTACAATAAGTTTCGGTCTTAGATTTTTACGTCTCGCTTGTTACCGATTTCCGAACAGGCGTTTATCGAAGTCGATCCTGTCGCGGATGAATCTAACTTCGTCATATCGAGCACTACGTAGGTTCTAGAGCGCCGTTATTTGACATCCTTAATAGGGTCTGTGTTGAGTGAACAGGAAAGGCGTTTGGAATACGGCCTGACCGTGTATTTGTACAGGGCTTCGATAATACAGCATTATTCCTGCGTGAAGCCGAGTGGAAGATGGCACCCACGCTGAAGCGGCAGTGAAAAAGCAAACTCAGAAAAATAAAGCGAGCCGAGTCGAACTGTGCAGTGGAAAAGTGGATTAATTGTAAAGCAGAGGTACATTTGTCATATTGAAAGCTCGTTTTTTTTTTCTCCACCATACTGTTTAAAGGTGCATTAGGTAAGGATTAGAAAATAAATAAATAAATAAATTAGGTCTGGATTTGACATACAGTATGAATGATTTTCAAATGAACGCTCCATCGATCCGCCCTTCCAGGAAGTCCCAAAAGGATTTCACAATTTTACAATCGCAAAATTTAAAGCAAAATTAAGCAAACTCTACAATATTCGGAAGAGCTTGCAACTGTTTTTTTTTAATTACAGGAGATTTTCCGCAGATTTGGGCCGAGACGCATCACGTGGGCGACTGTGGCTCAGGTGCTAGAGCGGGTTGTCCACTAATCGTAGGGTTGGAGGTTCGATTCCCGGCCCACATGACTTCACATTCCGAAGTGTCCTTGTGCAAGACACTGAACCCCAAGATGCTCCTGATGGCAAAGTTAGCTTTGCTCTCATTGGTGTGTGTGTGTGTGTGTGTGTGTGTGTGTGTGTGTGTATGTGAATGAGACACAGTGTTAAGCGCTTTGGAACCACTAAAGTTAAAAAAGCGTTATATAAGTGCAAACCAATTACCGTGTGTCAAACCCCTCTTCGATTCACGTGTGTCGAACACGAGTACAGCTAAAAGGTCTAATTTACCGACAAACCTCACCACAACATTTCAATTTCGCCAATTCAAATAGTTTTCTGAAGAAAAAAAAAAATCCATAAAATGTCTTAGATAAAATGCCTATAAAATGAACCCAGTTCCATCCAAATACAAACTTGCATATCAGATTAAAAGGCAGTTTTCCCAATTGTGTTTTTTTTCCCCCACTAGACACTTAATACACTTCTGCTGAGGCCATGGGTAACACATCTACTTTTTATAATGATCGTGTTTTACATATTTTCCAAGTAAACAAAATTTTTTAAATCGCATATTGCCCCTTTAATACAGCAGTATGCAACTAGGACATCGCCATCATTCTGCTCAGGTAAGTATGACGTCAGAGACTCTTGGCTCCGCCCCCGCATTGAATCCAATGGTAAAGTTTTTTTTTTGTTTTTTTTTTTTTTTTACTATTCTTAACATGCTACTAAGTATTTAAAGCCTGAAATACCGATACGTTTCCGATTAAATAAGTCCAACACACCGTTTAAAAAGCGTTTGTCCTAAGTGAAACTTTAGATGTACCGAAACAAACAAACAAACAAACAAAACTTCCCCACGCAGGTAAACCGTAATGTCGCAAACGAAAGCAGACTTTCAGACCGTTAAAACGAACCTGGAACCGATTTTTTTTAATGATTATTATTATTATTATTATTATTATTATTATTATATTAGCTTTTTTTTCCTGAATGTACCACGAGTGTTTGAGAGCGCGAGCTTCTCGTGGTTACTTACCGAACGGCTCGAGCGGCGCTTTTTGGAGCCGCGCGTGAACATGTCGAGTTAAAGCGTGAGCGGCCGAATAAGCTTTCTCTGAGCAAACTCAACCGAGTCGCTCCACATGTAAACGCTTCATATGTGGCGGATAATTCCCCTAAGGAGGTCTCGTGCTGTTTATCTTTAGCCCCGGATTCCGGTACGTCACGTCATCTGGAGTATAAGGAGGGCAGCTCGCGGAGAGAAGTTCCCCGAGGTGAACGGCGCGTGAATAAGTGAATGGGCTACACCTACAGGACCGGGCTGTTCTCTGTGTTCTCTCAGCTGAGCCCAGTCAGCGAGGCCACAACCCCTGTTCCTGTGTCTGTACACACACACACACACACACACACACACCAGCAACCAAAAGCCCCTGACAGAATACAGACGGCTAGTGCCTCTTACAAAACATAAACGATTCATGAATGTGTGTCTAGATGAAATGACACAAACACAGGAGGAACACTTGCATGCAAGTAGCCTACTCTCTCCTTCACCCTTAAGCAGCTTTGAATGGGTGTGTGAGTGTGGATGTGATTGTGCCCTGTGATGGACTCTCACCCTGTCCAGGGTGTAACCCTGCCTTGTGCCCGATGCTCCCTGGGATAGGCTCCAGGTTCCCCGTGAGCCTGAAAAGAGAGTAAGCGGTTGAAGATGGATGGATGGATGGATGGATGGATGGATGGATAAACAAACTATAGCTTTTGTAACGTCTGTACCTAGAATGGTGCAGAGGGAAATTGTAAATATCTAACACACTAACAATCGATCAGGACGCTAGTTCCGGATAGAATCGTGGGTCTTGGAACACCAGGATTGATAAGGGTCATCTGGATACTTTGTTGTGCATATGAAGAAGAAAAAGGCTTTATTCGTGACATATATACGTTACAGCATAGAGAATGTCTTTTATTTACATATCCCAGCATTTTGGGGTCAGAGTGTGGGGTCAGGTATGATACAGCACCCCTGGAGCAGGACGGGTTAATGGCCTTGTTCAGCAGCGTCGAACGTGGCGACTTGGTGGTGCTGGGGCTTGGACCCCTGACCTTCTGATCAGTAACACAAAGCCTTAACTTTGGCTTTCAAAAAAACCAAGGAATAACTGAATTAGATTTGGTTCCCAGTCAAATTTGGTTCCATTTGACAGGGATGCTGGTGGTTTTCCAGTGTACATAGAACCATATGTATTGCATATGTAACTATCCTCCAGGGATGCTGAGAATCACCTGGATAACCTATGCCACAATGTAATTTGTCTGACAAACCTGAAGTCTGACTGGGATGGTGTTTGTTTAAAGCACATCCACGCCACTTACACTGAAGTAATGTTGAATGTTAATCTGGAGAAGGTGCATGGTGTCACCCAGGTAGCAGCAGCACAATGCCCATGAAGAGGAGACTCTGAAAAGAATTCTGCTAAAGAGTGTGATCCTCCATCACATATACTAGTGCAGGTCATAAAATTAGAATATCATCAAAAAGTTGATTTATTTCAGTAATTCCATTCAAAAAGTGAAACTAGTATAATGTATACATTCATTACACACAGACTGATATATTTCAAGTGTACATTCCTTTTCATTTTGATGATTATTACTGACAACTAATGAAAAACCCAAAATCAGTATCTCAGAAAATTAGAATATTGTGAAAAGGTTCAATATTGAAGACACCTGGTGCCACACTCTAATCAGCTAATTAACTCAAAACACCTGCAAAGGCTTTAAATGGTCTCTCAGTCTAGTTCTGTAGGGTACACAATCATGGGGAAGACTGCTGACTTGACAGCTGTCCAAAAGATGACCATTGACACCTTGCAGAAGGAGGGCAAGACACAAAAGGTCATTTCTAAAGAGGCTGGCTGTTCACAGAGCTCTGTGTCCAAGCACATTAATAGAGAGGCGAAGGAAAGAAAAAGATGTGGTAGAAAAAAAGTGTACAAGCAATAGGGATAACCGCACCCTGGAGAGGATTGTGAAAAAAACTCATTAAAAAATGTGGGGGAGATTCACAAAGACTGGACTGCAGCTGGAGTCAGTGCTTCAAGAACCACCACACACAGACATATGCAAGACATGGGTTTCAGCTGTCGCATTCCTTGTGTCAAGCCACTCTTGAACAAGACACAGCGTCAGAAGTGTCTCGCTTCTGACTGCTGCTGAGTGGTCCAAAGTTATGTTCTCTGATGAAAGTAAATTTTGCATTTCCTTTGGAAATCAAGGTTCCAGAGTCTGGAGGAAGAGAGGAGAGGCGTTCCACATTCCACTGAATCCACATTGCTTGAAGTCCAGTGTAAAGTTCCCACAGTCAGTGATGGTTTGGGGTGCCATGTCATCTGCTGGTGTTGGTCCACTGTGTTTTCTGAGGTCCAAGGTCAACGCAGCTGTCTACCAGGACGTTTTAGAGCACTTCATGCTTCCTGCTACTGACCAACTTTATGGAGATGCAGATTTCATTTTCCTACGGAACTTTTTACACCTGAACACAGTGCCAAAGCTACCATTACCTGGTTTAAGGACCATAGTATCCCTGTTCTTAATTGGCCAGCAAATTCGCCTGACCTTAACCCTATAGAAAATCTATGGGGTATTGCTAAGAGGAAGATCCAGCAGTGCAGACCCAACAACGTAGAAGAGCTGAAGGCTACTATCAGAGCAACCTGGTCTCTCATAACACCTGAGCAGTGCCACAGACTGATCGACTCCATGCCACGCTGCATTGCTGCAGTAATTCAGGCAAAAGGAGTCCCAACTAAGTATTGAGTGCTGTACATGCTCATACTTTTCATCTTCATACTTTTCAGTTGGCCAACATTTCTAAAAATCCTTTTTTTGTATTGGTCTTAAGTAATATTCTAATTTTCTGAGATACTGATTTTGGGGTTTTCATTAGTTGTCAGTAATAATCATCAAAATGAAAAGGAATGAACACTTGAAATATATCAGTCTGTGTGTAATGAATGTATACATTATACTAGTTTCACTTTTTGAATGGAATTACTGAAATAAATCAACTTTTTGATGATATTCTAATTTTATGACCTGCACTAGTAGTTTCCGT
Organism: Noturus placidus; assembly: GCA_022414735.1. Lineage (NCBI taxonomy): Eukaryota > Metazoa > Chordata > Actinopteri > Siluriformes > Ictaluridae > Noturus > Noturus placidus. The sequence goes on along the minus strand of JAFFST010001687.1, from coordinate 6,880 downwards.
TCCAGGATCAACAATTTTACCTGAGCTACATCTGACTCCACGTCATCCACACAGCTAGAAAGAGATTACGAGATTATGAATACTTTACTGTACGGTCCACTTCTCTACGATGGTCAATCCCGAGTACACACATAGCTGGTGTTCATCGTCAGCTTCCAGAGAACTGAGACATCGACTGCACCCATTTCAACAGGGAACCCAACTGAAGTTCTGAATGTAACCAAAAAGTATGAAATACACTCACTACAACCGAAGATATGAAAGGAGATGTTAGGAGTGTAACGTCAGCTTTGGAGGATAGGTTACCTCTACCACCGACTGCAGTCAGAAACTCGTACGCAGATAGCTCCAAGGCGCACACAGGGTCCAACGTGTAAGATTTAATATTATCAAATACTACTTCATAGTTACTTTGTTGGAAGTCTTTGGATTCCATGAACAAGAAGCTATTGAGGTGATTCTATCTGGCCCTAGCAGTTAAAAGGGGATGCACATACTGTTTTCATCAAGTGACATGAGAAACTCAAGATTCAAGACATTGTTGTGGGGTATAAATATAAAAAGGTTGCCATTTCAAACTACACTCTACATGCTCTGGCTGTACAAGCCGTAATCAGTGACAACCTGAAAATTGTACTGTGCATATAACATTGGTTAGCTAGTTACCCTGCTATCTGTTGTAACTGTTGTAAAATGAGAGGCTAATCGTAATTTGCCTGGATGATGCCTCTATGAGGCTCTGATGAAGTTACATATAGAATAAGAAAAATGTCAACTCTATCAGCGGGCATGCAGACTTAGTGGTTAGCTTGTTTGCTTCAAACTTCCGGGGTTCTGGGCGGGTTCCTCCAGGTACGCTGGTTTCCTCCTCCAGTCAAACACATGTGTTGTAGGCTGATTGACTATGTCCCAAACACATGTTTGAACACCGTGCTGTACAACACATAGCTTACTATTTTAACATATTTAGTAGGATATAGTATGTGAGCTAGGGCATAGACAAGATGAAACACACATGATCCGTATTAATATTTTTAACCTCACTCTAGCAGTGTTTTAAAAAATACCTTTTAAACATTTGTTGTAGGGACATCTGATGGCTGTGGAGTCTAATCAAGCTTTCTATGTCCCCTGTTTAAATGAGCTGGCTCTGCTTGACCCTAAGCCAAAAGTTTATTTATTAATTTATTTATTACAAATCTACGTTTTATTTACTAATGGATTTTTTTTTCTAAATAAGTCCCAGCATTTACACATTCGTTTAGAGTGATTAATTAGTTGGCTAGATTTATCACGTTTGCTAGTTTTTTTTTTGTTTTTGTTTTAACGTGTAGACTCACATTTATACAATATATGACTATGTGCTACCCTCTAGTGGTTACAGCCAGCACTGCATGTTTTCAATAGTGTTTTTGTATTTTTCTGATAAACTCCTGAAGGCTCAGACTCAGAGACATTTCTGCTAACAAGGCCGCTTTAAACAATATTCGAGTAGTTTCTCTAACTATCCTGTTGGGGGAAAAAAACCCCAATAGAAACTATCACGTATATTGTAAGGGTTTCCACTATAAATAACATTACAAACCATCCGTTAACCATTAAAACCATTACAATTATTGGTCCTTAATGGTATCCACTAGACATAACATGCCACCAATAGAAGGCACCACATTTCCTTTTATTAAAGGGACCCGTTTTTATCTGGGTTTTTTCAGTAAATATAGGGCATGTAGAAGCTTTTATTTTATTAAGAATTTCCTTACTACCTACTATACCAAGCATGTGTGCCATTGATCAAGTGAGAAGAGGATTTTATTTACATACATAACCCTTTAAAAGTAATTGCATCAATTCTCACAGCAAATTCTCAATATTTATCAATGTTTAATCATTAAAAACTGAATAAAAATATATAGAGTTTGGCTTAAACAGCCAAGAAAATAATACAATATTGTTATTAAGCCAATTTTGGAATACAAATATTTTGTACCTTATTATCTTGGTTATTCGAAATAAAATTATTATACACTCACCGTCCAGTTTAATAGGAACACATACACCTACTCATTTATACAGTTGTCCAATCAGCCAATCATGTGGAAGCACATTGCATAAAATCATGCAGATACAGGCCAAGAGCTTCCGTTAATGTCCAAATCAAACATCAGAATAAGAAACAAATAATTTTTTTTCTTATTCTGATGTTTGATTGGACATTAACGGAAGATCTTGGCCTGTATGCCATAGTTAAAGTCACATTATTTGTGACTTTAACTATGGCATGGTTTTTGGTCTCAGATGAGCTGGATTGAGTATTTCAGAAATTACTGATCTTCTGGGATTTTCTCTAGAGTGTACACAGAATGGTGCAAAAAAAAAAAAAAACAACAACAAAAAAACAAAAACCCCACTGAGTGACAGTCCTGTGGGTGGAAACGTCTTGTTGATAAGAGTGGTCAGAGGAAAATGGCCAGATTGGTTTGTGCTGCAAGGAAGAATATAGTAACTCAAATAATCACTCGACAACCATGGTGAGCACTCAATGAATAATAATAATAATAATAATAATAAAGTTCATTGTTCTTGGTACTTGAGGAATAAGAAATGACAAGTCGACATCTTATAGACATCCAGACAGACTGTCTATAGTGCCTGTGTATTAGAGAGAGTACAATGGTGTTAATTACTTGTACTATATATATATATATATATATATATATGTTTATAGTTATAAATGCATAATTTCAGTTAATTGAATAAACTGTTAAAATTTAGTTCTTTATAGTCTCTTATTGAATATGCAATAATTGTTATGCTTATTGATAATGATTTCTTATTACCAGGTGTAAAAACAAAGATAATTGGGGGGGGGGGGGGGGGGGCTTGTAGTACAAATTAGCCAGGGGGACCAATAAACCTAGCAGCACCCCTGTAGTTTAAACAGAATCATGAAACAATAAAAAAAAAAAACAACAACAAAAAAAAAACCACGTTTCAGTGAGCAGAAACGCCTTGTTGATGAGAGGTCAGCACATGTACGACAGAGCGGGAATATAAGATTACTACCAGTTCTGCAGGGGAGAACGGGGTGGAGCAGATTTCACAAGGGCAGTACTGTGGCTTTGACAAATCCATAGGTTAAAAATCCTTGAAAATTATATGGGGTGTTCTATGGGGTAGCATTTCTTGGCCAGGCAAAAGGGGTACAAACTTAATCTCCTTAACAGAATGAAGTTTTCACTCTCACTGCAGCGTTAATTTATTGATGGTCGTCAAGAAAAATATTCCTCAAGGACAGTTTAATTTCCTTTTTCATGTATATAAATCACCAATTCTTGCTGTTCTTCTGGGTTAATACTTAAGATTTGAAATACTCTTTATAGTAAATGGTCTGCACTTATATAGTGCTTTTTTAACCTTAGCAGTTCTACGAAGCACTTGACACTGTTTCTCATTCACACCAACACTCATGGGGTTCAGTGTCTTGCCCAAGGACACTTTGGCATGTGGAGTCACGTGGACCAAGAATCGAACCGCTGACCCTACGGTTAGCGGACAATCCGCTATAGATAATGTCATTTCAGTGTCAAACATTTTTAAGAATCATATATGAAACACTTAACTATTGCTTGATACTGCTACTATTTATTTATTTATTTATGTATATATATATACACACACACACACACACACACACACATATACATATACACATATACATATACACATGTACATACATACACATATATATATATATATTTTTTTTTTTCTTGAGAGAGTGTGTGTAGACCTGAATGAATTAGAGGTGTTTTGTAGAGAGGAATGGTCCAAAATACCTCCAACCAGAATCCAGACTCTCATAGGAAGCTATAGGAA
>JAFFST010001681.1:0-23446 GCA_022414735.1 Noturus placidus | reverse complement strand
GAAAAGTATAATCTGCAACCTTAAGTTCTGAGACTGTGCACTTATTTGGAAAAAAAACAAAAAACAATTGGTTAATGGATCCGTAAAAAAAAAGAAACGTAGGTACTCCACACTTTTATTATATAAGTGTGGAGTACCTACGTTTCTCTTATATATATATATATATATATATATAGGTTTTCTTATGATATTTAATACATTGCAATTAGCATAAGCTTGTATTTATAAATGATTTGATTTGTAATTGTGTTTTTCCATATAGAACTACGTGCCAACAGTATTTGAGAACTATACAGCCAGCTTTGAGATCGATTCCCAAAGGATTGAGCTCAGTTTGTGGGACACATCAGGTAAGAATGCAATGTTTTGCATTTGCTTACTGCCCTCGAATAACATTTCCATACCAGGTGGGGGGAAAAAATGGTGCTTTGATCATCACTCTGACTTTTGTACATGATGTTTTCAGAAGCTCTCCATATGTGCCGTTGAACACTTTTACATTCCGACTTACTGCTGAGTTTGAAGGATTGAGCTCAGGAGATGTAAGGACAACAAGATTACTAAGATTAAGTGTATAGTCTATAAATTAGCACTTAAAGAATTCTAACTATACGATGGAATTCAACACTACGGGTATGAATTGAATACGTTTTTTTCTGTGTACTGCGTAGTGAGCTCTCACTGAAAGCAAAAGGGGGAAATTCTCAAGGACTTTGCATGATGAATGTCCAGAGCCTTGCTTGCTAGGTGTGAAATGTGAATGCTTCAGGGTCATTCGAGATGCTGAGATCGCCAGACAAAGATATAGCCTGAGCTCATTTAGCAAAGACACGCAGGGACTCTGCTCTCTGGAATGCATGCAATGCAGAGCAGGATGGTGGTAATTTGTCAGGCAGGGAGCATCTCCACCCCTCCAAGCACAGAAACTGTAGTTGGAAGCACATGAATCTGGCTTATACAGTACACTAGCACAATATACTCTAAGTAACCAACTTGGCTTTTCAACAGAGAAAATGCACAGCTCTGCATCTTGTATTCAGACAAAGCCATAAATCACATGTCTTATTGTTTGCCTTAGGTATGTGAAGGGTTGTGTATAAATCCCTCAGTCTGCGGTCTCAGCAACACCACTAACTGTGTAAGTTGTGGCTCTATGGCCTATAGATCACACAGTTAGCTACAGTTAACGACACATGTGTTGGAGCTTGAAGTCTGTGGATGATTACACTCTGGAACAGATTTCCTTCCATGGACTCCACCAGCTGTCTACTAAAATCTGCCATTATGGGCTGGAGGATGGGCCATGAGAACTCTGCCTTGGCTTGACCCTCTGCTCCTTTCCCAGCTGAGGGCACCCAAGTGGATAGTGGGCACAAACATAGATGATGTGTACACAATGGAAATGTACACAGGTCGTGTCAGTCTCAAAACTTAGAAATCTCAAACGGGCAGCACTTCAGGATAAACAGGCCAGATTGCTTTGATGGAAATTTGCTGGGGTGAAGTCACTGTAGCTTCCTTTTGCCAGCATCTGCATTTCGGACAGAACATATTTAATAAATTAATTTTAAGACCACCAGGCATCAGAATATGAATAGCTGCTCATAGTCATAACAATAGAGTACCTACTGAGTCTTAACAATGCCACAGTTAGCATTTAGTGTCCTATTTGTAGCAAACAAGCAAGAATTACTCACAGAGTGATACGGGACATCCTTTTAGTCTGTTGGGATGCTTCCTGTGGAGCCACTACTGTGACTGAGAATGTGAGAGCTCTTTAAAGTCCCCATGAAACAGCTTGAGCCATGATTTGTTTCCATATGTTGATGTATTTCCTATTGAAACAGGAAGCCAAGGTGATGTGATGACGCGCTTGACTGATTCACACAAGAGCCAATAGCATTTGATCTAAACAAACTGGACAGTAGATTAGTGAACTGGCTAAATATGGAATAAAGCAAGGAGTTTCAGGAGTGATTTTTTGAGGATTTCTCACTACCACCTTCACCCATGTCTGCTGACTTTAATGAGAATATGTACTAGATGATGAGATGCTGTGTGTTTTTGCCATACATGTTTTCAGCCAAGTTCAGTAGTGAGTCAGTGGTGCCAATGGTGACAGAGAGCCTCGGGGTCATCATGGGTTGGCCTGACAGTGCATAAAGAGAGAATCATGTTCTTAATTGGTCTAAGGTAACGAGAGTACCCTGCAAATTGGTAAAACACTCCTTTTAAGTGTAAACACAACCTTGCATCAATCTTAAAATGAATAAACTCCACCCATTTATTATATTGTTGCTATAAGAGATAGGAACAAAAAGCTCTGAAACTCTATTGACACATGGACTTGGTCCATTCACGTTCAAACATTCACTTAGATTAATTTACATTAGTTTGTTGTTTATTTTTTTGTTTTGTTTTGTTTGTTTGTTTTTACAAGGAAGAGTCTATGTTGAACCCTTTTGAGACCCATGTAAAAAAAATCTTTGCTTGATAGTTCTAAAAAAGAAAAAGCCCTGTGTACTAGTGTTAATAAGCTGGTATATGGAGAAAGATTGGAAAGGGTAATTAGGATCCACCAATTTGAAAGTAGGTTGGAACAAAGGGCAAGCCGCCAGCTAATTTTAGCACTATTCAAATCCCCTGGCATTTTCTTTTCAAAGATTTGAGCACACCCTTTAGGAGTTTCCTATTCCAATGACATTCCTATTGCTTAACCCACTTTGTTGAGGGAATCTGCTGGAGTGCACCACACGTCTTGAGTGGATATTGTTGAGAAAGAAACAGCGAAAGACAACACTACATTGTGGGCAAGCGGAATGGGGGTGGGGTAGGATAGAGTTCCAAGGATTCCTGCCTTGAACAGGATAGGCGTGATCGTAATCACGTAAGGTCATGATGTGCCTTGACTTGACCACAGGAAAGCAAAGAGGGAATGTGTTCTGTGTTTGTTATGGAGATATGAGGTGATTGTGGTTAGATTTGTGGTTAGATAAATTATCTTGCATTATGAATATAATAGTATTAGAGTGAAATATAGAGTGGCTGTATATATATATATATATATATATATATGTGTGTGTGTGTATATATACATAAACATTAGTCATATAAGGTATTATTCCCAAAATATATTTACCAGGGCTTTAGTGAAGGAGAATAATAGCAAAGGGCAGGATTTTCTCAGTGGGGCTTGTTTCTTGAATATTACGACATACTTGAATATGCATGAAGTTCAGATGGGAACATCTGGTGAAACTGAAGATGTTCTTTTCAAAGCCATAGACTGTATTTTTGTACATTGTATCTCAAGTGCAGATTTTACTCCTGACAGACGTGATTAAGCACACAAACACCTTCTCGCTCACAAAGGAATGTTTGTTTGTGTGATGTACATGGGCAGGGGGACACAACTCCTTTCTTTGTGTTTTAAAGTTTGGAGTCAACAATGTCTCTTCTGTCTAGTTGGGAAAAAAAGACAAATTCTTCAGATTCCTGACACTGGAACAGCATTCCTACTTTCAGACCTTGAGTTTCCAGACATCAGGCAAACAGAGTCTCTTGCCAGTCTTAATTGTGACCTAGAAAACCACGAAGTGCAGAAGCTTCCGTGACTGGAGAATTTGTGGAGTGTCTCAGGAAATTGAACGGTGACAGCGGTGTTCTTTGCATGTCAGTGGTTTGAATTTATGAGCCTGAAAAGCAGCATGTTATGGAAATTACATTTCGTGCCCTTGTTTTGATTGCTATTCCTGATGTGCCGAGACAGAGCTTCCCCTTTTTTGGACAAACAAGATTTGTTTGCTTCTCATCTCTTTGTTATGTGTTTGTGTGTATCTATCTGTTTCTTTATTAAATACATTGTTAAAGGGTTAAGCCAACTCCACATCAAGTCCCCACTTAAAGATCCTTGTCATGATGAACCAAATTTACTCCAAACTGCAGAACTATATGGCCATTTTGCTACATAAATTGTTGCTAAAAATCCATGTCTGGACATCTTTACTGTTATAGTATGTGGTAAACCTCAATAAGGTCAAATGGCTCTCCACAAAATAAGAAAAATCTGGTTTCGCCACTTATAAAGCTGTATTTACTCACAGAAAAGTCTAAAAAAAAAAGCAAAACCCTACATTTCATAAGACTTACTCTGGTTGGATCCTTTATTGGCTGGTTAGAATGTCTTTCTATGAGAAGGAATATGAGTGGCGAAATAGTTCATAGTTACTTCTCAGTAACTTTAATGGCAAGTCCTCAAAAAGGCTAAAGAATTAAATTTATCGGCGAATGCCAAGGCATAAGTGACCATAGTTATCAATTTGAAAAGGACAACCCTGTAAATGAAAGTGCTGTTTGTCATTGGTTAAGCTGTGTGTTTAACCTTTGTTTTTACAGGGTCACCATACTACGACAATGTGCGTCCACTGTCCTACCCTGACTCGGATGCGGTCCTCATCTGTTTTGACATCAGCCGACCAGAAACCCTGGACAGCGTACTAAAGAAGGTCTGTAATGAGCACAGCTTTAATTTGCGGTTTCCTCCATTCCTGTGAAGCAGGAACTGATGTTGAAAGAAAGGCGTGCTCACACAGTCTGCCATCTGGATTGTTTTTGGTTTACTGGGACAAGTGGTTTATGGAGGAGAGTCTAGACTTCAGGGGGTCAAATAAAAGGTCATGCCAAGCATAAAGAGAATGTGTGGGAGGTCTGGTTGCTTTGCTTTGATTCACATGAGGACAAAGAATAATGGGTTCTTGAGTATGTGTTTGTACATTTTGGTATGAGAGATATGTAGTCTTTGTGGGGTCAAGTGCCTTGTGACCTATGACCTGTGTTGTCAATGACACTTCTCTGTGTGCTTCACTTACAAAATAAAACACAATAGTGCATGCAGTAACACAGTCCAATGCAAAGTTGATTACCTGTAATAGTATATCCCTAAGTTCTTTATTCCTCTTAAATTAAGAAATTTGCCAATGATTGCCATTTTAAAATTCATTTTATTTTGTTAATTTTTTAACAAACAACACTTTTATAGTTACATTTAATGTCCATGAAACAAGTTAGCTCCTGTTATAACTTTTCCTCACCAGCCTTTTTTTCTGTCAAAGTTAATAAGAGAAAAGAAAATGCAGCTTGTCATGTTTCAGAGAAACCAGAAAACATAAAGTCCTGTCCTGAAGATTTTATACTTCTTTTATACTTTTTAAACTTACAGCATGGGATTAACCATGCATTCTTTGGGGGGTCATGTCCTCCCCATTGTTAAGGAACTACAGTATATATATACAGTAAAAAATATTTTCTATGTGTTCCCATTTAATGAACCCTGCCAATGGATCTGTCTTTCCATCATCTATTCTCTTTATTTATGTCTATTCCTTTTTAAACTATTTCCGTTTGTTAAGTAAAATATGTGTGTGCCTCCTTCTCCAATTGTACACTTGGTAGCGCCCATACTCAACACAAGTTTGTTGATATATTTTAGCAGCTCAGTCTGTAAGAAATGGAGACAGCCGACAACTGTAGAAAAGTGCGTAACTAGTTTCCGAAATATTAAGTAACCTTTTCTTAGTATAGAAGTCATCATACCATGGCTTGGTTTGTTCGTAAGAACGTCAATTAACTGACCATTAACGTTACATTCACTTGCATATCCTCCCGCCGAGTTCGTTGTGAACCCTCACGTTATGACAGACTGTTATAAATGCCAGTGAAAGTGAGGAAAGGACCCCCCCCCCCCATGTCCATACCATGGTTACGTCCTTGACTTACAGACCGTTACAAAGCACTGTCACTGTTAAATAAACATCTCCTTACAGAAAACTTTATGATATCAATGATTATGCAATTGCCATAGTTAAAGAACTGTTTATAACCCATTTATTATTGGAGCTACTGTAAATTAGGAAGATTGTTTGCTAGTGTATTAAAATGAGATCACTTGAATTACAGCCTGACCTTCTGTCAGAACTGCTGTGATAGGAAATTAATCAACCCCTTCTGACCAGTCACAGCTGAGAATTTAACAGTGTTGTGGTATAAAATGGCACAAAACAGGGTAGCAGAATCTAATTTAAGAACTAGATGAGACTTTTTATGAGAAGTAATCCCTGACTGTTATTTGAGGCATAACATTTAATTAGTTACTTGAATTCTGCTTTTGCACTCAAGGATTTCCAGATTGTTTTAGAAGAAGATTAGAGTTTGTAGCTGTTTGTATCATTGGATTTTAATTTCGAACCAATGAAATAGAAAACTGACCAGTTGTTTTGTGCCCAGTAATGTTCATAGAGTACATTAATGTTTTTGTTATATAACTATGGCTACCTCTCTATTGATTACAATTCTGCTTAAGAATGGTTTTAAATAATTGTGTTTTTTCCTATAGTGGAAAGGAGAGATCCAAGAATTTTGCCCCAATACTAAGATGCTGTTAGTGGGATGCAAGTCAGACTTGCGTACAGATCTCAGCACCTTGGTGGAACTTTCAAATCACAGACAAACACCCGTATCATATGATCAGGTGAGTAGCTCTTAAATATTCATCCTTTATCATTTGTTTCGAGATTATACAACCCCAATTTCAAAAAAGTTGGGACAGTTTGGAAAATGCTAATAAAAACAAAGAGGAGTGATTTGTAATTGTACTTTGACTTTGACAACGTGACAAGGTGTTTCATGTTTTACCTAATCAACTGCATAGTTTTTTTTTTAAACTACTTTTCCAAAAAAGTTGGGACAGGGGCAATTTAGGACCAATAACAATGTGACAAGTTGAAATAAGTAGGTGATGTGGAACAGGTGAGGGAATCTAATCATAGTATATAAGGAGCCTCCAAAAAAGGCCTAGTCTTTCAAGAGCAAGGATGGGTCGAGGCTCGGAAATCTGCCAACAGATGCATCAGCAAATAATTCAACACTTTGAGACCAACATTCCCCAAAAACAAATCGGTAGGATTTTGGGAATTTCACCTTCTACACATGCACACTATAATTAAAAGATTCAAGGAATCTGGTCAAGTTTTGGTGCATAAAGCGCAAGGCTGAAAACCACTTCTCAATGCGTGTGATCTCCGATCGTTCAGACGTCACTGTCTTAAAAACCATCATGAGTCTGTAATGGATATCCTGACATGGGCTCGGGAATACTTTGGTAAACCTTTGTCACTCAACACTGTTCGCCGCTGCATTCACAGATGCAAGTTAAGATTTTACTAGACAAAGCAGAAGCCATACATCAACACTGTTTAGAAGCGCCGCCGACTTCTCTGGGCTCGGTCTCATCTGTGATGGACTGTAGCACAGTGGAATCGTGTTTTGTAGTCCAACGAGTCAACATTTCAAATAGTTTGTGATCAAAATAGTCGTCATATTCTCTGGGCCAAAGAGGCAAAGGACCACCCAAGCTGTTATCAGTGTCATGTCCAAAAGTCAGCGTCTGTCATGGTATGGGGGAGTGTGAGTGCCCATGGCATGGGTAACTTGCACATCTGTGAGGGCAGCATTAATGCAAAAAGATATGTACACATTTTGGAGCTCCATTTGCTGCCATCCAGAGCAGGACAACGCCAATCCACATTCTGTACGGATTACAAGCGCATGGTTGCGTAAGCAGAGGGTGCGGGTGTTAGCATGGCCTGCCTGCATTCTTGACCCATCTCCAATTGAGAATGTGTGACGCATTACGAAGTGCAATATAAGGCAACAAAGGTCCTGTACAGTTGTACAGCTGAAGAAATGCATAATGGATTATTGGGGGAAAATTCCACTTGCTAAACTTAACCATCTGGTGTCTTCATTCAGTGCCCAAAAGCATAAAAATTATTATTAAAATAAAATATGTTGCTACATAGCAGTAAACAGCCCAGTGTCCCAAGTAAACCATCAAATAATGTATTAATAATCTATTTTCAATATAGTACAGGGTGCACAGAATTTTCTAATGATTCTTTTTTTTTTTTTTGTATTTTCCATAATGTCCCAACTTTTTCAGAATTGGGGTTGTAGTAAGAGCTGCTTGAAATGAGAGACAAATGATTTCCAGCAGTTTAAGCCCTTTTATATTCTCATGCAGGGATCAAACATGGCCAAACAAATTTCAGCTCCCTACATCGAGTGTTCTGCCTTACAGTCAGAGAACAGCGTGAGGGACATTTTCCATGTTGCGACTTTAGCATGTGTCAACAAGAGCAACAAGAACGTGAAACGCCAGAAGTCCTCCAGAGCCACCAAGAGGACCTCGCACATGCCCAGTCGACCCTATCTGGAGTCGGTAAGCCCGGACATGCGTAAAGATAAAGCCAAGAGCTGCGCAGTTATGTGAAGGATCTGGAGAACATGGATGGGTGTCGAGGCAAGGGCATAGAAAAGGCACAAGATATTGGTACAACTACTCAAGTGAAGCAGTGAGGGATGCAGGACGATGTCTTTGCACTTTATATCCTTCTGTGTCTGTCCTTTCTGCCCCACCTGACATAAGCTAACCAAAAAACAAACGGTGCCACAGAAGAAAAGCACTAGGTGTTGGAAAGATATCCATGTTAATAAAAAAGAGTTCTTGGAGATTTGGAAGGAAGTTCTGAATAATCTACATGGAGAATAATCTACATGAAGAGTATGTCTGACATGATAGGACATGAATTTTGGGACATATTTGAAATACAGGTCAAGGAACATTTCTGATTGTGTTGCAGTTTTTGTACAGGGAAAGGAATGGAAATGTTTGAAGGAAAGCCACATTCATGCAGCTAATGTGCTGCTGTGGAATTTTCCCACAGAATACAAAAACAACGCACTTAACAGAGAATATGATGCGACAAACACTGTGGATAAACCTGGGGTTTTTTTTGGTTGTCTTTCTGTTTTTCCATCTTCTTGCCTTGATGATTTGTTCAGATGAGAATTGGATGTGTGTCTGTGTAAGTCTCGATACTTGTAGGTCTGGAAATAGCAGGAGACTGCCTGAGCTTTCCAACAGTTGTATCTTTGTGGTGATGCTAACCTCAGAACATTAGTGCTTGTGTTCCTCTTCGTTCTTTTTTAGAAAAAAAGCCAAAGAAGTGTCAAAGTCAAGCTTGTGTCTCATAGTGCCAGAGTTTCCTGTTTAGACTGTTTTGCTTTATGTGCAGTCTTAAGTATTTGATATATTGTTGGTGGTAGTTCTGATTTGGCTTGACGAGCATATCTCCATGAGTGACTGGGTCTTGTGGAACCAACATTAGTACTGTGTCCAACTCCAGTGCCTCCATGTGTTTGCGTGTTGGTGTACCCAAGCTTTTCATGGCCTGGGTTTTCAGTATTGCTTGAGAACCTTTTAATACCTCTGCCTAATCCATCAGCACTTGGAATTTCCTGTAAGAGAATCATCACAGCTATGCAATATGCTGACTTTGGCCCGTTTTAGCAATTAAAAAAAAAAAAAAAAAGGCTGGCTTGGAGAAATCCACATATCCTCTTTCAAGAAACCCACTAGACTAGTCCTTGTTTTTTTACATGCCCTGTTTGATCTGCTGAGGTAAAAATTTCTCCGTAGCATCAGGGGAATGGAAGTACATCTTTAGTCCACATTAACAGCACTGCTTATGCAGCCTCAAGCACCAGTAGACCCAGAATGAAACTGGAACACAATCTGGCTGTGGGATTATTTCCTGTTATACTGGTCATAACCTTAAATAACCTTCATAATTTCCTTAATATGTGAAGATGCTGGACTTTGTTACCCTTTGTTCAGATAGGTGCCTCACAGTTCGCCTTGATATTTTATTCAGCTTGCAGGTTTATGCCATGATTTACAATATCCAGTGTTAGCTGTAGAGTGTCAGCTTTTTAATTTTGAATGTTGGAATCCCTTGTATGTCTGTATGATATGTTTCTGCAATATTTATTAAGTTTTTTTGGAAAATAAAATGCATTGTACAGTGCCATGCTCTCTGTGCTATTTTGTTTTTTTTTTGGGGGGGGGGGGTCAATAAATACTGTTGGATGTATATAAGCAGTAATTCAAAACTAAATAGATTTCAGGTATTGTTCAGACTGGCAACAATAATAACTGATATATTATTTAAAAGATCCACATCTATTAAGATGAATTTCCTCTAATATAGTTGGAGTGCTCTGCAATCCTAAGTGTAACAATCCACCGAATTGTCTAAATCCCACGACCATGCAGACATCATTTCCAATTAACGTAACACGGATTTTATATGACTGCATTTTGTCAACTTAATCTGCAGTTTAATGAAAATCATTTCACACATGCTATCAATCTTACACTCACCTCTGCACGTAATGGATACGAATAGCTTCTCAAATCCATGTTCTGAATTTTGTAAACACAAGGGGAAAAAAAGGAATAATATTTTCAATGTGATTGAAGACTTTGGGATCTGACAGATGATTTAAATTAGGGTCATCAGTCACACACAGTTTGGTTTTTAAAGTCAGTCTGGAAATAAAAACACTTCTATTAATTCCGGCATGCAGGCCGAATTGCTGTGAACAGAGCACTGCTGATGTTTGAGATGAAAAATTTCATGCCTCACTAATGTTTTGTTTGCATTGTCTGAGGAATGCGCATGGCTGTGCAAGCCTTGAAGGATTACACCCACAGCTGTCAAAAGCTATTCTTAAACATATCTGATTAAAGTCTGTACTATTGCATCATATTGGAAGGCTAGCAAAGCTAAAAGCAAAATAATTCTGTGTATATACACCTTTATGGTTGAATAAGTCAGGCTTAAATGGTCTATTGTGTGTCTTCGTGATGCTTAGCAGTGCATGCTGCAATAAAAGATATGCACAATACCAGGCTTATCTTAATTTTCACCCGTATTCCATAAAATGGGCTTTATTTGGTCTATTCAAGAAGAATGAGGTACTCTGTTCGGGTACCCAGTCTAGCAAAGCTTCTCACCTTATCCTAGCACAATCACTCTCCCTTACTCGCCTACTTCCAACCGCCTTCCTTCCAAATGCTTTCCGTAAACAAAGTGTGACATGGTGCGTGACGGCGCCCGTGGAATTTGATCCATTATTCTGAAATTTTCCAGCCCCCCTACATGTCTCCATGATGGCCTTTCTGCAGCTCATCACCATCCCCCAATTTTCCCTGCTCGGCAGAAGACAGACCACTGCGTAGCGACAAATTGAACATATGCTTGTCTCGCATCGCAAGGCATCTGATTGGCTAATGGGTAAACGGTGTCCTTGTGCATTTGCTTCAGGGAAAATTAACAAATGACCCTTGGGAACTTTTTGTCTTGGGAATGGACTATAAATGGTTATAAACGGATTTGAGTTGCATGAAATGCATCTTTAAATTTGATTCCAAATCAGTGATCTTTTGAAACTTCTTAATTTCATCAAATCAGGCCACTGGTGATTGGTTAAAAGTATTTGTAGATATTTGTAATGAACACAAATGTCCTGTGATCACCTTGCTAATTTTGTATTGACTACCTCTACATAAAACCATGAAGACCCCCCGCTGCTCCCCCCCATTCCTTTTTGTTTGGCACACAAGGTCTAATACTGATTCTAATTTATTATTGTAAGTCCAACTTATTATTTATATCAGGACGCTAATCATTTAGCCTCCATTGCCCAGTCTCAAATAAATCCTCTGCTTCTATAAAGTGACACTGTCTGCTTTGGAGTTTGTTAGTTGAAACTAAAAGGGATTCTCTCACAAAATCTGGTAGTAAATAAGATGTTCATTTATGTTAAAAACAGTTGACATTACCCAGAAAGTGGTTGTTATAATTTTGTAAAAACATCATGCAAGTTTCCCAAGTGAGGAAACTGTCTTTGTCTTTGTTTGTCTTGGTGGGAAAAGTGACGCTAACCAACAGATGACGGCATCTGTTAGGTCATGTGTACAAAATGAGAAGTTAGTTCTTTCCTTTGCGTGTGTTCAGCTGTCCTGTGACACAGAAAAGGAGATGGTGGATTCAAGTGTGTCCGAAGAACACATGGTACGCTTTTGTGTACCAGGTTGATAGAGTGTCAAGCAGTAGAGGAGCCCTAACTAGTACCACTTTACTATACTGTTCAACAACTCACGTAATTGCTCAGTTAATATGTTAGTAAGACTATGCAGTACCAACGCACCATCACACCAACCCTGTTCTCCTCTGAGGAGACCTAAAACACATATAAATAATTTTATTTTAGACATTATTGGAATAGTTTGAGGTGTATTAGGTAATAAATCTCCAGTAGGAAGGTAAGACAAAGCGATTGGTGATTAATGTCAATATGATCAGTAATTAATCAGTAGCAATTATATAATTGCCATAGTCAACTAGTAGTTCTGCAGGAGAAATGTAAGTAATTACTGCTTATCCATCCATCCATCCATCCATCTTCCACCGCTTACTCCTTTTCAGGATCACGGGGTACCTGGAGCCTATCCCACGGAGCATCGGGCAGGGCGGCTGTGGCTCAGTCGGTAGAGCGGGTTGTCCACTAATCCAGTAACCGTGGGGTTGGCGGTTCGAATCCCGGCCCGGGTGATCCCATGCCGAAGTGTCCTTGGGCAAGACACTGAACCCTAAGTTGCCCCCGATGGCAAGCTAGCACCTTGCATGGCAGCTCTGCTACCATTGGTGTGTGAGTGTGCTCTCATTTGTAAGTCGCTTTGGATAAAAGCGTCTGCTAAATGAATAAATGTAAATGTAAATGTAAGGCGGGGTACACCCTGGACAGGGTGCCAGTCCATCGCAGACACAGTTAATTAATGTATAGTTCATGAACACCTAATAACTTACTAAGTAAATAACTAGTAGTTCTTAGTATTGTATAGGAATAAAATAGGGCTTAGTTACCTATGAGTTTTTGAACAGTATGTAAAAAAAACTTCCTGTGCTGTGGAGCAATTCCGGCTACAATATTACAATATATGTTACAATGTTTTCATGCACTTGAATAAAATATGATAAACGGATCAACAGAATGAAGTTCTTGTGGTATTATGTGGTTTCTGAACAGTACAGCCTGCATGAGTGCAGCTTATTATCCTTTTGTTTTTTAGTCTTGGTTTACTGTAACAGCATCTCCGTGAGCATGTCAGCGTCGTGGATGGAAGTTAGTAAATGATCGTGTACACTAAGGGAAAATGTCACACCAAACAAACCAGACAAGGAATATGAATGTGTCCTCAGCTTCTGGAGTTTATAGATTGGAATTACTGGATTTGATCCAAGAAAATATCATTGTATAAAATATTATCGTGCACACGGTGGCTTAGTGGTTATCACGTTCACCTCACATCGGCAGGGTCGGGAGTTCGATTCCCACCGTTGCTCTGTCTGTGCGGAGTTTGCATGTTCTCCCCATGCTGCAGGGGCTTCCTCCAGGTACTCTGGTTTCCTCCCCCAGTCCAAAGATATGCATGGCATGTCTAAAGTGTCCGTAGTGTATGAATGGGTGTTTGAATGTGTATGTGTTTGTGTGCCCTGAGATGGATTGGCACCCTGTCCAGGGTGTACCCCGTTCTGTGCCCAATGTACCCTGGGATAGGCTCCAGGTTCCCCGTGACCCTGAATAAAGGATAAGTGGTATAGGATGGATGGATGGAAAATATTATTGTTTACACTGGAGATGACCATTGATAAATCCTGCAGAAGAAGGGGCACAACGTCTCATTACAATATTTCCAGGTACCCAACCAGACCCACCTCGCCAACTCAACCAATAAGTATTCGTTTGGAGGCTCGTTGAGATGCAGAATCATAGATATGTGTGACTCTCTGTTACACACAAACACACTCACACTCATAGACCTTCACAGAGCCACATCACATTGCATATTATATATAAACCATTATATTATGAAATTCTCAATTGGCAAAGTCTTCTAGACCAATGGATCCCACTGTGAGTTTAGTGCTGCTGTGGAAGGCATGTTTGGAATAGTCAGTTAATTACCAAGCCCTCAGATATGTGAAAAGACAAATTATTAATTTAGCAAACTAAATTTGGGTTCAACTCGGTGCAAAAGATGATCATCATGACAATAAATCCAAGATGCTTAAATATGATTTTATTAATATATAATCTTTTTTGCTTTAAGAAATGACAATGATATTAAAAAAAGTATTAACATTTCCTGCAATGGAGCTTAATTCTTCATTCTTTTTCCATATATATTTTGTGGACCAATATAACTCTGAAAGTCTTGATTAACCTGGAGAACAAAGATCAAAATGTTTCAACATAACATTTCTGCATATGCAGCCAGACACACCTTCCCACCTCCAGCAATCATCATTCTATATGACAGCTATGGTCCGTAATATCCCCCCAATTTGGTCACCTGCCATTTCTCACCCACAAGCTTCTCTCTACTCTCACACAACAACTAACAACCAGGGAGGGTGAAGGCACACAAGTGCTAGCCAGTCACATCTTTTCAAACTGCTACATCACAGGGTGGCATAGCACGTTCAGAGGAAAGTGCTATCTGCCCTCACTCCCACACAAAAATTTTGTTCTTTAAGCCATGGATGGCTGTTGCGTCATCAAGAGATTGTGAACACTTTTCTGTTGTGCCACTTGGGTAGACAGAATGCAATGATTTTTAGCTATATTTCTGTTTTGATTAACCCATCCATCCATCAATTTTCCAAAACGGCTTATCCTGCAAAGGATCGCAGTGACTCGGGGAACAAGGTGGTGGACACCCTGGACTGGGTGCCAATCCATTGCAGGGCACAACACTCACATACTACAGTCAGTTTAGTGATGCCAATCAGCCTACAACACATGAACTGGGGCAGAAAACCAGAGAAAACCCCCGAAGCATGGGAGAACATGCAAACTCCCCACACACAGGGCAGATGCAGGATTGGATCCCCAAACCATGGAGGTCTGAGGCAAACATTCTAACCACTAAACCACCGTGCCCCTGTTCTGAATAACCAAAGAACAAATAACAGCAATTACTGCACATCTAAACGCTGTGTCCTATTAGCACCTCAGTATAAGTATGTGCTTTCTGGAATAACATAAAATTTGTTGAAATCTTAAGTGCAACATTGTTAATACATTAACAATGCAGCAAGTGCATGAATTCACAAAGCCAGTCGTAGTGTTGCCTTGAACACTTAGTGTAGACAGTTTGGTTAGTGAATCCTATTTCCTTTAAGAAATACTGAGGTTGTATCTTGTTACACTGTACAGTAATACTCATATTTTACAGGAGTGGGATGGAGAACAAATGCATTTGGATAAAACTATGAGCATCATTCAGAAAACCTAATGTAAATCCACTAATAACTGTTAAAGCCAGTCCTTAGTCTAAATTCAATTCAATTTAATTAAATATTATTTGTATAGCAGTTTTAACAATGGACATTGTCTCAAAGCTTCTTTACAGAAATGTATAAATACAGGATACAGATTTTAAATGTGTGAATTTACCTTTATTGAGCAAGGGAAAAACTCTCTAAGATGATATGAGGAAGAAACCTTGAGAGGAACCGGACTCAGAAGGGAACCCGTCCTCATCTGGGTAACAACGTATCATATGTAACTTAACAGACATGTTTCGAAATTTAAAGTTGTGATGTGTTAAAGGCCAACATTTCCTTCATTAACGCATTCAGAAAATCTCAGACGACAGAGAGTGGAAATCTGTTTTTAAAGATAAATTGCTTCTCAAAGTGATGGATGGATATCCCAGTCACCTTAGGTGAAGATAAGCCACCAATTAAAGTGGCCTGTCAGTCAAACAAACTGTACTGGAAGAAGCTGTACTAGATGTTCTGGCATTTCAGATTATTTTGGAATGCTGCACACTATGGAGAATCCAGATGAGCACGAAGAGAAAACTCTGCCAATGTTCTGCCAACTGTACAATAAGGTTTTATGTAAAATAACTGGTCTTTGCATACACTTTCTTAAGAAATAAATAAATAAATAAATAAATAAAAAATCCCGGTGTTTAGGACTTCTCAGGGGATTCAGAATTCAGCATGATGTTCCTCTCAAGCCCTTTATTGTCTTCCAGCGAATCTTGTTTGACATTGAAGTATCTTCAGAATGCGTATTTGGTTTATACACAATGTTGTAGTTTAAAACATCTTTCAGCAGAAATTAAGAAATTAGAAAACAGTGTCAATTTGTTTTGAGTGTGGGAATATTTAAAAGGTTCTGTCCAGAACATGACATTTCCACTGGTGCGGATCTCAACCGGGATCCTCCACTAAAAAAAAAAAAAAGCTGTGCCAATATTTATCCTTTTTTAATGCTTGTGAGCGCCTGGAAACAAACATGTTATTTAATCTAATGCAGCTGTGGGTAAACAGATTTGTATGAAATCATAACTGTGATACGGTCCAGATGTGGATTTGTGGGCTTGGCAGTTTTAGTTATAGTGAAAATGAGCTAAAAGACATCTTTATGATTCATTGCAACACTATTATTTTATTTGTCTGAAAGAAAGGAAAGACTTAATAGCTCTGACAGTCTCACGGGAATCAGGTTGCCTGGTTTGACCTAAAGAATTTCAGCATGAGCGATGTTTTGGCATCGATGTAAAGAGGTTACATGAAAAAGGAAATGAGGTAAGCTGACTGAGTTGTGTTGAAAAATACCTTTTGTAGTAAAAAACATTTACAAAATGATAAGCTTATAGGCTTGACTAAAGCCCATTGGATTGCAGGATGATCAACATTAAGTAAAATATAAAGTATTATCCAAAGATACATAAAGTATACTTCAAGTCTGTTATCATTGTGTAACAGTGCCATCTATCCATCCATCCATCCATCCATCTTCAACCGCTTACTGGGGGAGGAAACCGGAGTACCTGGAGGAAACCCCCGACACATGGGGGAACATGCAAACTCCGCATACACATGGCCCTGGCGGGACTCGAATTCCGGACCCTGGAGGTGTGAGGCGGACGTGTAACAGTGCGTTAAAAACAATTCTCCGGTTTCCTCCCCCAGTCCAAAGACATGCATGTTAGGCTGATTGGCGTGTCTAAAGTATCTGTAGTGTATGAATGTGTGTGTGAGTGTGTATGTGATTGTGCCCTGCAATGGACTGGCACCCTGTCCAGGGTGTACCCCGCCTTGTGCACGATACTCCCTGGGATAGGCTCCAGGTTCCCCCGTGACCCTGAAAAGGAGTAAGCGGTTGAAGATGGATAGATGGATGGATAAATATATTTAATTTGTTTCAGGGTTAAGTCTTGCTAAAAGGAAACTGTGTAAACTAACAAATTCCTGCTAAGATTACTATTACTATTACTATTACTATTTTTTTTACAATCATATGTCACATTGAAATGTATGTTTTGTTTTTTTTTGTTTAATAAGACAGAGTGAAAAAGTAAAACCGCGACATTCCAAGTAATGAAGGCAATGTCACTTTTCGGTATGAAAAGTAGTTTTGCACATGAGAGTGAAATTTGCATTTCCTTGAAGTCAGTCACTACTGGCAGAACTCATGGTAGCACGTTCAAAGAACGATATTTTTACCTTCCATGAGAACATAGAGAGTGCAGACTGGGAAGCAGAACATGAGAGATTTTTAAAATGTCACTCTAATTTCCCATGAGCTTTAGGGCTTCCCTCATCCCCTGGGTCCTGGGCAGAAACGTCTCCCCGTTGTATTTGCCTCTGTAGCGTGTAGAAAATTTCAAAGTGTTCACATGCACCTTTCATGTGGGTTCGTTCTCATTATTTTAGAATTTTAGAATGACATTTTTATGGGTTATAAATTAAGAACAAAGCATTAGACTCAATTTGTATCAACCCAGATACGGAGTTTTTCTTTTGAAATACAATATGTTTTATATGTTTATAACTTGAGCCCCTGAAAGCTCTTCCCATAACTGAGTATCATCCTGATGGCAGAGGTGTGTAATTGTAAGAGTGTAAATGTGACAGGAACTGAAATCCTATCGAGTCATTTATGCAAATCATGTCTTATCAAAGCAAATGACCTGAGCATACAGTGACCGGTTCGATATAAATATGACCAGCCAAAACAAAACAAACCAGACCAAGCGCATTATTAGTTATTATTGTTGTGCATCATGTAATCTGTACATAGCATTCAAATTCTATTCTGTCTTTGGTGTACATCATTAATGTACACATCAGGTCAGAGTCTTTTTCTGTGAGTATAGCATTTCAATGAGCTAATAAAATCCTGATTTTTGTTTAAATAATCAAGTCATATCAAACTTTTATCAAGCAAAGTGTGCATCATTAATAGTTTCATGCATATGATGAGAATCCACGCTACAAGGTTCAAACTTAATGGTTTCATGATAATGTTATAAACTTTCTAGGTAGCAGATGTTTTGTACAATTTTACAATCTTTATTAGCTAATTAGTCCTTAAGTGTGACTCTTATTATAGCAAGATTCTATTCATTTTAAAACCGGAATAGCTCATCTCTAGATAATATGCACATTCACATTTGTGCACATGAAAATTGTCGAGGATGTGGATGTGCAGCCTCAGGCAGGCAAAAACACACCTACGATATTTATGCACAAGATATTGTGGATTTTTAAACATTTCTGTCAACACATGGATTTTATTCACTTTATAGTCTGTTTTTCACTATTTGATGGATACCTTCTGCGCTTTGTTTATTTGGTGCATATTAGATCTGCACCAGTTTGAGTTTCAGGATGGGTGTCATGAAGTGCATAGGACGAACGTAGGCTCAGGGTTGGGTTTTATTATGAATAAATCAGGGGTGACAAACCAAAAAGAGCAGGCAGTAATCATAAACCATAAATAGGCAGAAGGTCAGATGATCAAACAAGACAAACACGAAGCGAGACTGAATCAGACTAAATAAACAGTTTATGGTCAAATCCAGAGAAACAGGCACACACTGGGAGGAAAAAAGACATATTAACAAGTATATAATAATAATAATAATAATAATAATAATAATAATAATAATAATAATAATAATAATAATAATAATAATAATTAAAAGATAACAAATTCAAAGTTTAAATTTTCTTGTTCTATTGGTAGATAATTTAGCTTTTTTCTACAAATAAATGCTTAAAACTAGCTAAATTACCTGCCAATTGAACAAGACAATTCCGATCTTGAAATTAGTAAAAGTAAAATAAAAATAAAAAATAAAAAAACTAAACTAAACAAAAAAAAAAAAAAAAAAAAAAAAAAAAAAAAAATAGGTTTAAGATTCTTATATTTTACAAATATAAGATTCTTATATTTTACAAAGATCATTTTTACTTAATTCTGGTCATTCTTCCTATTACGTGCCTCTTCACCTTGGTAACTTTCTATCAAAACGTGTAAAAAAACACTTAAATGTTTTCAATAATTTTATTTGAAGGAGGCTTGTTCCACTACAAGAAAACATATATTGGGTCCATCTCAGGACATTATTCTCTTATAATTTTGACCAAATTCTTCACACATAACAAAAAACAAACGTCAATCTCAATTAAAAAAGGTGTTTTGAATGCACATTTATTGCAATATATAAATTTTCTAACAGCTAAAATATCCCTCATTTTACCCTGTAAATGTGTTTATCTTGAAAAAAAAGTTGTTGTATTTTAAGACACAGAGCTATTTTAACACTTTTCTTTTAGAATTAAAATAACTTTCATTGCTATTTTGGTCCCATTTTAAATCTGCACAGCAATATTTTTCATGAAAGAAAATCAACTAATTTACCCTGCCACCCCTTGAACAAGAAAGACACATGTCCACATCAAACTTCAACCATTCAAACTTAAACATTTCTTAGTAGAACATCTCACAGATATTTCAGCAACAGTAAACTATTGAACAAACCAGCATCCCAGGTGGTTTTCTAAGAAATTCTGCACTGTCTTCTCTAGCTGGACAGACCTCTTATTTAAAGGTTGTGGCTCTTTCACCAGCCACACAAGCTGCTCATCTCTGTAACGAGTAATATGTTCTCGTGGCCTCTGCCAGAAGAACTAGTTGGCCCCATTCTTATGCATGCATTTCACCCTCACATCTTGTTCAACCTCCAGGATGATTCCAGGGTAGGGTTCCCGATTGTAGTTGACAATGCACCACTGCCCAATGTTTTCTTTCATGATGACTTCAGGCCGTGATGGTTCTTTGATGCAATGTGGGCTTTCTTCTTCTCCCTGACTCACCTCCTTGAGCATGCACAGTCGAGTACACCTTTATCTGCATGACAAAGGCAAGTTATGTCCTGGTATTTAATTGTCCCTGGAGAGAAATTGATGACTTGGTGGTTTTTTATTGTTCCTTTGACAGGCACAAGCGGGAGCATATCCATCATTTCATGCACTTTCCTCTCAACATCTTAACCCACAAAAAAGTGTTTCACAGAGGTGTCGATGTTCCTCAACTGGTGGAACATGGCCTCTGTGTTGGGGATATCTCCTCCATGGCAGATAATTTTGTCAGCTGATCTTTTAAAGGTACCCCTAACACCATCTGAAGCCCCCTTTCCATGGCTGGCCTCAAAGAAGTTCCAGCTGATGTCTTTGAAGCCTTTCTTGAAAGGTTCTTTTGAGTGTAGATAAAAGTTTCCCATCTGTTTGTACTGAGTAGCCGGGCTGTCACTAAAGACATGGAGGTGATTGATCAGAGGGTATCCCTCACCATGTCGAACACAGGACTGAGGTGGGCCCAAATAACCAGGGGATTCTGCTAATACATGCTTGAAACACATATTCATCTAGATTTTATGTCCATTCTGTTAAAATATGTCCACCCTACAGTAACAGGAGGGACATTTTATACTAAAGTAAATGGTAAAATAAAATGGCAAATGGCGCACTTATATAGCGCTTTTATCCAAAGCGCTTTACACTGTGTCTCATTCACCGATTCACACACACACTCACACACCAATGGTAGCAGCCATTGGTGCTCATGTGATGAACAACAAACTAGTGCACAGTGATCACAAAGGAAGAGTAACTTGTTTATTAACCATTTTTTTTTAAATCACCAAAAATGACCAGTTTCCACTATAAATAAGCATAACAGAGTGGACTTGTTGTAAAATGGTAAATGGCACACTTATATAGTGCTTTTATCCAAAGTGCTTTACACTGTGTCTCATTCACCCATTCATACACACACTCACACACTTATGGTAACTGCCAACCTTAAAATTAGGGGACAACCCACTCTACCAACTGAGCCACAGCTGCCCTGTGCTTTACCACATCAGTCAACCATCCTAAAACATTGAAAAGAAGGCTAAAAAAAGGAGTGATAATCTGCTTCTTGTAGCTAATTTCCCACCAAAAAGTATGCTACTTCCTGAGAGTCATGTGACAAGATAAACAGTTAAGGGGCGTGTTCAGAGGGACTTCCATCAGAGTAACAATGGTGGAAAGTCAATTCATGGACACAACAAATTGTAAAGACTTTAAGCATTAAAAAATTATTAATAACGAAAAAAAAATCTTTGGGTGAGGAATATTCTAAATAAAAATATACAACAATATTGAAAAATTTGGAATTTGTTTTGTTTTTGATTGTATTACTTATATTTGTAGCTGAAGTTAGGCGAGTTAAATTGGGGACTTGGCAGTTTATTATATGTGCACTAAAATCAGAGTAATTATTTTAAATGAATTAATCCTGGGTACATATTATTGTGTTCTATGGTAGAGGTGGATTAACAATGTAAGATGAGCATTTAGAAAGTATTCAGCCATTTTTACACAAAATATACCAAATGTGACTCAAATGGCTAGGAAGGACTCATTCAAGATATTTTCACTTTTTAAGATGTCATTTGTTACAATGAGAAAGTCAGTAATGGGTTATTCCAAAGCAGGTATTCATGACCAGATGTAATCCTAGGTGTGAAAGGTTTTGTGAAGGGTTGTCAGCTAACACTGAGTTTGGCAGAGGAGTTTGTTTTGTAATTTGAATAACTTCAGCTAAATCTGAACTATTCAGGTTTTTAAATGAATTTATTAAATGTATTACATTTTATTAAAAATAAAGACTGGCAAACACAAACAACGAACATGAAAAGGGTCAGGTGAAGTACGGAAAAGGCAATCAGAGGACAAGGCTAAGATCATATCATGAGGAAACAAACAAAAGGTAAAAACCAGAAAAAATCAAATATGAAACAAAGGTTTGATATGTCAGAGACATGAGCAGAGCTAAACTAATACTTCTACTTGCTTATGCAGTGTGGTGGTGATTGAGTCCAGATGTGTGCAATCAGTAATCCGGTGATCTTGAGCATGTGAACTGGGAGTTGAGCTACATTCAAGCCATGCCATATAATTATGTATTAAAATGACAAGATTCTGACTTGTAAAAAGTGTTCACATCCTCATAGAATTCAAAATTACAACTTGTAAACTAGGAATTTTCTGAGAGCTCCGACATGTACCACCTCACCACTGCAATATTAAGCTGAAGCACTCAAAATGGCGGTGGCTTCAGTAGTAAAATAGTAGTTATGTCATACTATTTGTGTAATAATTCATATAATTGACGATTATTAAGGTCTTAATAATGCAAGACTAATCTGAAAATAAACCAAACACATACAATACAGTTTAATGTAGCTAACACAGAGTTGGATAATCATCTGTTTGTTTAGGTTTGTAGAATATTCAAGTAGACCGTCTGGGTTGTCATCTAAGAATTACGGTAATTCCGATATATAAATAGTGTGATTAGTGTGTTCACACTGAAAAACCCCCCAAAACTAAGGGCATTTTAAATTCCCAGATGATGCAGTCATTCAACTGAAAAAAACTTTGAAGAATGACTATAAATGACTTCATACACTAAACGGTTGCAGCTTTCCTTACAAGGCAGATGGGGAGGGGATATATCAGGTTCAGATGCTGAATAAAAAAAAGATGTTAACATTGCCAGCAGCCACAACCACAACTTACTAAGTTGATTTTAAATTGTGCAAGCAAAATTCGCCTGCAGAGATGATTGCGCCTTAGTCTGACCATGACTGAGGTTTTGTTGGGCATAAAAGGAAACATTAAGATAAACAGTAAAATGTACCAATTCATTTTTGTTAGCTGTTCGGCTATTTCACTAATGCTAGCATCATCGCATTACAGTGGTGTGAAAAAGTGTTTGCCCCCTTCCTCATTTCCTGTTCCTTTGCATGTTTGTCACACTTAAGTGTTTCGGAACATCAAACCAATTTAAACAATAGTCAAGGACAACACAAGTAAACACAAAATGCAATTTGTAAATGAAGGTGTTTATTATTAAAGGTGAAAAAAATCCAAACCATCATGGCCCTGTGTGAAAAAGTGATTGCCCCCCTTACTATAACTGTGGTTGTCCACACCTGAGTTCAATTTCTCTAGCCACACCCAGGCCTGATTATTGCCACACCTGTTCACAATCAAGGCATCACTTAAATAGCAGCTGCTTGACACAGTAAGGTCCACCAGAAGATCCTTAAAAGCTACACCTC
>JAFFST010001675.1:0-11171 GCA_022414735.1 Noturus placidus | reverse complement strand
GATGTTCCGAAACACTTAAGTGTGACAAACATGAAAAGGAACAGGAAATGAGGAAGGGGGCAAACACTTTTTCACACCACTGTATATATATATATAATATATATATATGAATTCTCTGTGTACATTAGCATTGTGTTCAGCCGAATAGATTTGACTGAACACTGACTGTTTGATGATGCGACCAAATAGCCTAGCAACCAGAGTGAGACATGCGATTGTCACAACCTCGACAAGGGGGCGCACGAATGCACGAGCTGTGGACATGTGCGTTTGTTTGGTTTCTGTCCCAAAGCATGCTTCTGTCACATCGCGAGACATAAGGGAGTAGAGTACGGAAGCAGGTAAAGATGTATTTATGTAAGAGCAGGCAGACAAATCGTATATCCTATCTACTGCAATACTCCACGAGCTGTACAGGGATGCGAGCGGTATATTTCCCGTATATAACCATTTTTGCAATCGTCAATGCACTTTTTAATGCACTTTTTTATTGTAGGCCTCAGAGTGTTACATTCTTTCAGCAGTCAGTTATAGGCCTAACATAGGCTATTCAAGGGGGGCTCAAAGATGACCACATCAAAATATTTTTTTTTTTTGTCATTTATTTATTTAAAGTTATATTATGAATGTTGGTAGCCTATGCCTGCTGGAATAAAAAAAACTGTTCAGTGTTAAAAAAATATTTTAAATTGTAGTTTTTCTAATTGATTTTTTTCTTTGAAAAGCTAGACAAAATAGTAAAAAGCACATTTTGATTATTTAATTTATACAATGGTGAAAAAAATGGCAAAATAAATGAAAGAAACGCGAAAAAAAAACATTCGGTATTCAGCCAGGTTTTTCATTATATTCGGTTTTGAGTTCAGCCAAGAATTTTCATTTCTGTCTTGCCTCGACCAGCAGATGGCGCCACAGCACAAACTTTGCCCGGTCATGTGACCCTCTTACGTTGATGCATGCCGGAAGTACTCATGAGTTTCCCCAGGTGTTTTATGTTTAGCCCCCTATGTTACCTATTTAAGTTCCTGGGTTTCTGCACAATGTGCGCGTTATTGTTTGAACTATTTGGAATGTTTGGTTATTTCCTAGTCAGGAGAGGATGTTAGTTTATTGTTCTTTGTTTGTAGGTTCTTGTTCTTTGTTTCCTGCCTGTGTTTTGCCAATAGCCTAGCTTCTTTGTTTTCTTTGTCAGCGACCGTAAGTTCATACTTACCCGTGTTTTGGTTTATGTTCTGTTTTGTTGATGATAAAGCACTTCTCTAGCGATTACTTCCTGCCTCCTCTGCCTACGTGACAATTTCTGTGCATCCCTAAAGATGATGTAGATGTACATGTGTTCCTAACAAAGTATTCCTTAAGTGTATGTGATCAAAGTAGACGAGTTAATCTAATAGAAATTTGTGATATCACGTTAGGAAGGCTACAACTGGCAAGTTAACACATCTGAGTCTGGTCTTGGACCAGACTCATGGACTCATGGACTTGACCATGTGTGGTGTTGGTCTCGTCTTGACTCGGTCTTACCTAAGGTGGTCTTGAATCCAACACTAGTTACAGGCCTAAAGCAGTGTAGGGTGAAATGAATAATTAAAGTGGATTCTGAGAGAATTATAATGGTAAATGGCGCAATTATATATTTATATTCTTACATAGTGTTTTTATCCAAAGTGCTTTACACTGGTTCTCATTCACACACATACACTCAGAAACCAGTGGTAAAAAAAACCAGAGCTGCCATGCAAGGTGCTAACTTGCCATCGGGAGCAACTTGGGGTTCAGTGTCTTGCCCAAGGACACTTCGGCATGTGGTCATGCAGCCCTGTAATCGAACCACGAACACTACGATGAGTGGACAACCCGCTCTACCAACTGAGCCACCGCCACCCGTGTGGCTAAATAATATTGACTATTTTTACTATTATAGGATGTCTGTTTTATTAAGTTTTGCTTTGTCTTCATACATTACATATCATGCTATCTATGACAACAATCCATAACCATTCACCCTTAGAGTGTACAGCAAGTGAAATTTTATTTTGTCTTCTTTCATAAAATGTTTTCTTTTTACATTATGATCAGAGATATGATTATCATTATTCTATTATTATTACTCATTTCATTATTCCAAGTTAGTCTAGACAAACTAATTAGCTAAAAGTTAGGCCAATTAAAACATGACAATATGTTCCTATGTATGCCTGGGGGAATTAAGAAAAGGTAATTATCACTGTTAGGACTGTCTCTCAACACATGCAACATGCCCTTTAATTTATTCTCTAAAGATACCCAAAAGACCCAAATGACTGTTGTGACAAGATATGGATTCCTGAGAGAGTGCAGGCTCAGTAAACAGGCAAAACTGGCTACAATTGCATGGTTCTGTATACTCTGGAAAACTCATTGTAAAAAGTTGAATGTGTAATCAAAGTATAATAATTATAACTTAAAAATAAAACAGAACTGGTGTGATTAAATTTTAAATGACAAAAGAAAGACAATTAAGCTGGATGGGACTCACTCAGAAAGAATGCATTGCAAATCATGGCATTTTTAAATGAAAAGATAGGGAGTTTCATGAGACTTTGAGGGAGTGAATTTGTTAATTAAAAGCAGACTGGACTTGACATGCAGGTAGGAACATGTAAAAGTTGAATATTCGTTGAATATGTTCTGTTCTATAAAATATATTAACTAGTGTTGGGCACCCAGCACAACTAAATGAACTGAATGCTTCTAATTGTAAGGACGCTCCATGTAATTAAAGCTAGTGTAAGTGAATGATGATAATGAAGCTATAAGTGTACTTATGTATTGTATTTTTTGTGATGCAAGCCATCTATATCAGTAAAAAACAAGTAATATAACAATATAGCTAAAGACTAATATAGCAATTAACAGGGCCCAGCACTTTCTCTCCCCACCCCTTAGTGATAGAGAAAGAACTGAAGCCTTTGGGACCATCTGCACTTGCTCCCAAGGAGACTTAAAGGCTTTTGCCTTTGCTTAAACAGTTCCACTTTATGTTTCAGTAAATCTCCCCAAGTTTCTAATAAAGTATTTTTTCTTAACTTTAGATTTTGCTCCTAAATTTATATGAGAAGTTTGCTGTCAATACTTAAAAGTGTTGCCAATACATGCTCTAGGTCAGTGGTTCCCAACCTGAATTCACAAGGGTGAATTTAATACATTAAAAAATTTTACTAAAAATCATATGCCTGCAATGCTAAGGCCAACCTAAAAAATAATAATAATGGCAGAGAAACGTAAAAGCGGGAATTCCACTGGGGGAAAAAAACTGTGTATGTCAATGGCCCGTGCTCAATTGATTTTTCCTTTTTTTCCCGCATTTTTCCTGCAATCAGAGCATCATTATTTTATGAATAAAACATGTCTAAGAAACGTAAAAGTGCTGATGACTCATCAAAAAAGAAAGTAAGACATTATCTCAGTTTGTTATCTTGAGTTTGTTAGAAAAACCACTTTCCATCGCTCCCAACCACGTTAAAATGACTGCATAGCGTTTTCAGCGTCTGAAGAGCACCACATAGTATGGACACATAGGATGAATGTGAACAAGATTTGTTAGGGCACATTTGATGAAAAGTGACTTGTTACACTTCAAGTGTCACTTATCACCTTATCATCCTTTATTATGAAGTTTAAGATATTAATGTAAACAATCAGGATTACGGAGTTCAATGGAATGAGACGCAAAGTTGGCTCTTGCTTATTTTGATTAAAATTGTAATTAATTTGCACTTTTCAGTCATATAATATATTTTGACTTATTCTACTCCGTTTCCTTGTACGTTAAAATGTCTGGAAAGAATATGAAAACCCGGGGTGGCATTCAGACACAACTGAGGCCAAGTGCGGGCGCCGTAAGCTAGTCCCCTTCGTCCCCTGAATCCGCGTTGCTGAGAGGTGACTTTGGTCTCGCCACACTCAAGCTCGAGCTGCTGGCTTTACTGAAGAAGGATATTGCTGATATTTTTAAAACGGCGCTCCAGGAGATTCTCAGGAATGCACTGTCTACTATCCAGCTTGACCTGCAGACTGTGAAAACACATGATAAAGTTGCTACCGAGGCTACCATGTCAACAATGAAAGGTACTGTTTTGGAAACGGATTATGCGTTCTCCGGTTGTACCGATGATGTAGCACACATGAAGACTACTATCTCACTGTCACCGTGACGCAATTAGAGAATAAATGTGAGGATTTGGAGTTGAGGTTGCGGCGCAATAACGTTAGGATAGTTGGAGTTCCAGAAGGTTCTGACACATGTAAAACCGCTGTTGTAGCGGCTTTGTTAAAAAAGGCGTTTGGTCTAGAGAAGGAGCCGGTTTTGGACCGGTCCTTTGGACCCTTCAGCCGAAGCCCAAGCCTGGTGAATGTCCACGTGCTATTTTGTGCAGATTCCACTATCACAGTGACTGTGTTGATATTTTACGCCGTGCAAGAGAGCTCCAGCGGTGAGGGATTTCATTGTTTTCCCTGACTACATAGCCGAGATATCCTTGGCTGTATTAAACAAGGTTCGGCGTCAACTTCGTGATATTGAGGGCACTCGCTATGGAATACTTCACCCAGCTCGGCTTCGCATTACATATAATGGTGTTCAGAAGCAGGAGACTATGTTAAACTCTTGATATCGGGGTGAACTGCATCACCTATACAGCAGGGTCTTTTTCGCTTATTTTCTTGCTCTCAGCCTTTCAGCTTTATAGTATTCAGATTTTTATTGAAGATATCGTCGTTGCATTACTTTGCCTAGATTTTGTAGATTTCTGTATTAATGTGCTTCTCTGTTTTGATGCTCTGAGAGTGTTAGAGTTTCTGTTTTATTTAATTTTACTAGTGTTATCTCCTCGGCTTTACATGCTACACAGTTAAATTATTTGTTACAAGTCATTGTTTTTAGACTTTGTTTAACAATTATTTGTTACAAGGCGGCTGTGGCTCAGTCGGTAGAGCGGGTTGTCCATTAATCCACTGTTGGTTCAAATCCCGGCCCGGGTGATCCCATGCCAAAGTGTTCTTGGGCAAGACACTGAATCCTAAGTTGCCCCCGATGGCAAGCTAGCACCTTGTGAGTGTGCTCTCATTTGTAAGTCGCTTTGGATAAAAGCGTCTGCTAAATGAATAAATGTAAATGTAAGTCTTTAAAAGGTAAGGTCATTATATTTATTATTAGTGCAGACTGTTTATCAGTCTTGGTAATTTTGTTGGTTAGTTCAGCTTACTCTCCGGGTTGTTTTCACATTGTGAACAACATTCGTGTTTGTAGGATACACTGCTGTCTCATTTGTTTATGGAGACTTTGGGTGTGTGGGTGTTTGGTGTACTGTGCGGAACATGCCAATGCTTTGAAGGATGTAATGTTATTTAATTGTGAATCTGTTTTTAGAGGATTTAAACCTAACATGGTGAACAAATTATATTATAGAATTCAGGCAATTTTACTGGGGTTGTGTCATACAGTGTGGCAAGTAATAATCTGGAAAGACCTTTGTAATATCACAGTCTAAAACTGGATTTAAAGAGAAACAAATTGGCAAATGAATCACATGTAAATGAATCACATGAAGATGAATCACATTCAAATGAATCACATGAAAATTAATCTTATGAAAATGAATAAATAAAAAGAAAAGGCAAAAAAAAATGTATGTATGTAAACAATCATATTTCATCATTTTAGGTCAGAAACATGTCATAAAATTATATATGAAAATTGCTGTATAGCATTTTCACCGTCAGTAGTTATATCATACACTTTCTGTCAAACTGTCAATCAAAGTGTTGTGTTTGATAATTTATGGCCCTCTGTGCTTCCATGACTGGCAGGTCTATATGGGGTTGTGAGGGGGTAACCCTATCGAGTGTATCAGGGGGTCAATCTGGCTCCTTTGTGTCTGATTGATTAAAAAATGATTAAAAGAGTTGTTTAAAAAAGAATCCCTATTACATGTTGTCCAAAAGAAACCAAAACCACACAAAACCTTTAGGAGGTAAAAATGTTTAAAAGAGTTGTTTAAAAAGAAAATCACGTATTACATGACTTCTAAACAAAGATCCTTACGAGGTAAAAATGTTAAAGTGCTGGCTTAAAAGAATCGCCGTGATGTTTTAAACTAGGAGATGAGTTTTTTCCAAGATGTATTCCAACCTTTGTGTTAAATCAGTAATGAAGTTAAAACGAACCCAACCTCTCTCTCGCTAAACCCCGCTCACACACACGTGTTTTCAGACACCTCTCTCTCTCTCTCTCTCTAAACACACCCATACACATATTTTCATCGTAGCCAATACATTCTGTCAAGGTGTCAATCATGGCGGTAGAAGTAGTGGGTCTAATTTATGATCCTTCTGTTTTTCATGAAGGACAGCCGAACATATACTTATAAATAATAACAATGTACATACCGCTTGCCTTGTGCAGAAACCTGATCTCGTCTATGATGACCAAAAAACATTTGATCAGGAAGACACCTGTCCCCATAAATTAGATTAAATAGAGAGTTAATCTAATTTATAGTGCCAGGTGTCTTCCTGACCAAATGTTTTTTATGACCAGGGGGTTGTGTTGTAATCCTATCATCTTTGTTTATGATAATGAGTGTTGGTGTGCGTGTTAATGGGTTTGTGACACACCCTGCAATAGGTATGCATTATGTTTAAAAATTAGGGTCAGTCGCAGAAGTCTTTAAGATCTCGGCTGTGTAACATTCTCCTTTTAGCTCACCGCTAAGTTTATATTTTGTTTTGGAGAATTCTTCAAAGAGGAGATGGCGGTCTGTCGTAACAGTAATTGTTTTATTTTGTTATTATTATTATTATTATTATTATTACTATTACTATTATTACACATTCTTAAGAATGTTTTTATTTATAAACGAAGTCATAAGTTTATTGTGGTGGATAAAACAGGTATCTAACTCTACAGGTGATGCAGACATTGTGTCTATCCTGGACATCAGGTTTCTGAACAAGGCAAGCGGTATGTACATTGTTATAATTTATAAGTATTCGTTCCTATGTATGATGTGTTGTGTATGTGTAGAATGATTACACTTTTTATTTTACACAAAAGGGTCGAACACAGAAGCTCCACGAGTCAGATTGGAAAACCGTGTGTTGGGTAAGATCTGAAATAATTAGATGCTTAGCGCTTATGTTTAAATGTGTTTTGTACTGTTTTCTTATGTTTTTGTGATCGTTTGTTTACTGTTCAAGGATTGTCAAACATTGTAAACAAGATCGGTGCACCCGAGGTGAAAAACACTGCATCTACTGAACTACTGAACGCTGTATACCAACGAGCTCCGGAAAGGCCAAACGCAAAATAGTTGCTCAAGTCCACAGTGTGGGTGTCGCGACACCTATGCGTAAACGATCAAGATCTCCCCCAGGATCGACAAAGTAGCACGTATTTTTTATTTTAAAAAGAGAGTTTTATATTCCTAATTCGTACCGGTATTCTAATCAATGTCCGTCCGTCCCCTCTTCACCCTCCCCTCACTTGTGAATGAACCGAGCACTATACACAATTGTTTGAATTGGAATCAGGAACTGTTGGAATCATGGTACTCTTGTATATTTTCCCCGGCTCCTGGGGACGGCGTTTCTGACAATCTGCCTTCAAACCAAGAAGCTTTTGGTCATGAGGCTACTGGGGTTAAGTCTCAATAACAGAGACTCGTTGGAGGTGATACGAACCAGTTTTAAGGCCTTCGAGAACCGTATTGAAGGATTTGAAAAGACTTCCGGTAACGCCGCAGAGCGTCTGGACATTATAGAGAAGAATCAGCGTGTGTTAACCTCTCCAGACATGGCTGCGTAGACTATATTTCTGCATGACATCATGTCTGAAATAGTGTCGTTTTCCAGACTGTTTACCAGCGATGGGGGTTCATTGGGGGTTCAAAGTATTCATTGGTACACCATACGTGTGCGAATACTGTTACCAGGGATTTACTAGCCGTAGAGATCAATTCAATTCAATTCAATTTTATTTGTATAGTGCTTTTTACAACAGACATTGTCTCAAAGCAGCTTTACAGAAATATCAATACAGTTTACAGCCACTGAGTGGCGACAGTGGCAAAGAAAAACTCCCTAAGATGTTTAAGAGGAAGAAACCTTGAGAGAAACCAGACTCAGAAGGGAACCCATCCTCATCTGGGTAACAAAAGATATTCTGAAAAAGTTCATTATTGATTTATATGAAATCTGTTTGGCTTAGAAGAAGCCATAGTCCCAGCAGTCTGGAATTGGAGTAGATGAGAGCTCCATCCAGAGGTAGGACATCCGAAACGGATCAGGCAGGTCCGGAGAGCAGAAAGGATCAGGATCTCTAGTATCTCCATAAGATCATGTGTAGCTCGGCAGAAGGAGAGAGGGAGAAAAAGATGATTAGGACTGGGAATTATCATAATGGAAGGTCTAGTCAGCCTAGACTTAAACAATGAGACTGTGTCTGAGACCCGAACACTAATTGGAAGACTGTTCCATAACTGTGGAGCTCTATGAGTGAAAGCTCTACCCCCTGCTGTGGCCTTCACTATTCGGGGTATTGTCAAATAGCCTGCATCTTTTGATCCAAGTAGGCGTGGTGTGAAAACTTGCCGTGTACAAAGTTAATTTCGGACCCGGAACACTTTACACAACACATACTTGGTGATAGTCATGATGTTAAACACTTTTCCCTTCGTTTCAGACAGTGTGGCTGTAATTCAAGTGGAGTTCTGTGGATGGGAAAGGGGGTCAGACTTGGGACATCAACATCTTTCTTGGGGCTTTCACCAAAGCTCATGCTCGTCTAGAACCTTATGAATTAATGGACAAATTGAGTGACAGGTTGTTATACAGTGATACAGACAGTGTGATCTTTACATCTAGAGAGCGCGACTGGGAACCGCCATTGGGCCCCTATCTCGGTAATTTAACTGACGAGGTTGGAGATGGTGATCAT
Organism: Noturus placidus; assembly: GCA_022414735.1. Lineage (NCBI taxonomy): Eukaryota > Metazoa > Chordata > Actinopteri > Siluriformes > Ictaluridae > Noturus > Noturus placidus. The sequence goes on along the minus strand of JAFFST010001675.1, from coordinate 2,194 downwards.
ATTGTAGAATTTTGTTCAGGCAGACCAAAAACATACGGCTACCGCACTACGGTAAATTCAAAAGCCATTAGATTAGATACCCTGATTGGACTTGTCGATCACTACACCTTGGGGGCGGATAATAGTCATCATATACTGGCATACACAGATACCATTGTATGTAATAAAAAACATTTCACACTACACAACAGGTCAGTCATTAAAAAGTTTAAGGTTGTGTACAACATATGCGTGCTGCTCCCAGATTTCACAACAATCCCATACGGCTTCTGACAATCTTTTTGGACATAGGGGTGTGCGAGACACAGAGGGGTTTGATCTCAGATTACATCACCCTTTATCATGTGTGATAACTTTCAAACTCAAGGAAGTCATATTTTGTAAAAACATTGTTGCAAAATGCTGTACATTTGATTTCTAAAAAAAAAATTAAATATTGTGTATATTTATGATTGTTGGCAGATTTACTTGCATCACGCCCTGTGGTATATCTCCAGAAAAGAAGATCGTGAAATGTGTCACACTTTGTAGAAACCTGCTGCTTTTAAAAATATTATTAAAAGCAGCACCCAAACAAAGAAGGATTATTTTACAAACTGCAACAGACGAACTCATTGCGATATTGTGTGAAGTAGCTCTAAATGTTCTCTATGGTAATATACCACTCACATCTCAACAATACCACAAACTCAGAAAAAGGAAAACTGTAATCAAATTTGTAGCGGATAAGGCAGTTGGTGTTAAAAGAAAGAGACGTTTAATAAACCAACAGGGTGTCTTTTGCTGGACTAAATTTAGCCTATTACCCAAAGGCACTTAAAATTTAAAATAGAAGCAAATACTCATATCAGCAAACCCAGTTGGAGATAGAAAAAAGACACAAGCCGTGAGTGAGAAAAGGCAAGGGTCCAAATTTATTGTTGCATGAGATCACACAGTTCAGATGTCCCAAGGATGATCTTAAAAAACCAGAGCTGAAGCTCTTCTATTTATACAGTTTTCTTAGGGTCAGGATGACCCAGACACCAATGAGTTTTAGAAAGAATATAATACCAATACGTTTTAAAAAGAGCTTATCAAGATTATCATTATGTTACGGTTACCAGTATGTTTTGTAAAGAGCCTTTCCCGAACACCATTATGTTTAGAAAGTGAGACAAAACAATTCGGAGAGACCTTGGTCTCACGGTTATCTCGCTGGTGCAACGTGACTCAACTACTCTTATAAATGGCTCCTCTTGGTTCTCTCTTAAAAATTAAGGCCTTTGTCTGTATTAATACTGACTTTTTCCCGTGAGACAAGAATCTTCCCCACCTCCAATTATATTATGAGTAAGTTTTTTTCACATTTTTCTGTATTTCTGATTTATAATTTATTTGCTCTACATTTCTGTTTTATATATGGTTATCCTTATAATATCTTAATACTTATTTTATTATTCTTATTGTTACGTTATTATATATATATGTCCCCTTTGCTGTGTCTGTTTCCTTTTTTTTCCTCCAACCTTCTCTAGACCCCGCCTACTGCATGTGACTAATCGTGAACTTAAATAACAGAATACTATATACAAATGTACATCTACACGAGCCGTAATGGGACAGGGCAAAAACAGAGTCAAAACAGGCAAAATGGTCATACACAAGCAAATTAGTCAGAACAGGCAAATAGTCATACACAGTCAAATTATCCAAAATAGCACTAGGCAAGATGCACTTCTCTCTCTAACACCACCCAAAGTCAATGATCTGCCCTGGGCTGCAGACTGATTAGGCTTAAGTACTGTTGGCAACCAATCCCGTCGCACAAGGCTGGAGTAGGCGGGAACAAGGAAGGAGATAAAGCTGAAGGAGCTGGATTTAGAATTAGCACTGCGAAGCAGACCAGCTTCCGGTGCACCTGCATCTCCTGCACCTGCGCTTCCTGTACCTGTTCATCAGTCATCACCTGTGCTAGAGCGTGACACCTCGGCTGTAAGTCCTGCTGGTTTTGATGTCAGTAAGCATATTGCATTAGTTCCTCTGTTTAGGGAAAGTGAGGTGGATAATTATTTCCCTGTGTTTGAGCGCATTGCTACCACTTTGCAGTGGCCTAGACACATCTGGTCTTTATTGCTACAGTGCAAGTTGGTGGGAAAAGCTCAAGAGGTGTGTTCTGCTCTAACGTTGGAACAAAGTTTGGATTATGAGATGA
>JAFFST010001673.1:25205-44498 GCA_022414735.1 Noturus placidus | reverse complement strand
GTGGGGTTCGAGTCTCACTGTCTGAGGTCGGTTGGTGAGGAGGTCCTTTATACAGGTACCTATGTGTGGGTGGGGGGGGGGGCGAGAGCGACCAATTTGGTGTTGAGGATTTCTGGGATGATTGTATTAAAGGCCGAACTGTAATCCACAAACAGCATCCGGACGTAGCTCTGCTGCTGCTCTAGATTAAACATTAATGTAAACATGAACATAAACATTAAAGAAAACATTAATGTAAACAACGCAAAAATGTGCATGAACACGAACACGGACACTAATATGAACCTGAGCGTGCGGTGCTGCGTGATGCATTCATTCCTTCATCCTCAGTATCTGCCTGTTCAGGGTCACGGGGTTTAAATTCATTTGCGAGTGTATACATTTTATAAAACAGAACCGAGTAAATTTGTTAGAAGTATTGTGAGCAGGTACAAACAAAAACAATAAACTGTAACGGGATGAAAAGATCAATCCTGCACACATCTCTCTCTGAGACCGGTTCTGAACTGGACTGATGTATCTGAGGCGGAGGAACTGTCACACTGACACACAAATCATCTGGTTTAGGCCACGCCCACTTCAGGTGTAAATCTGAGTACAGATACAGGGTTGCATTACAGCCCTAATTTAAGGATCACTGCTGAAGTCTATCAGTAGCAGAGCAGAAAGAGTCTGATGCAATCAGCAGCTAATCAGACGTGGTTCTGGAAACCAGACGTCGATTCTGCCAGTTTTACTAATTAAAAACCAACAAAAAACAGAAATGAACAGCTGTTGGGGAACAACTTTCTCCACGTTCTCTCTTATTTCTTTCCTGTGGATATGAAAGTGATTTTTTTTCCTGCAGCGTGAGGTTTTTACGCTCAGTTGAAAGTGGGCGAGTCTGGGAGAGAGTCACTCAGCGGGATTAGTGAGTGTTAAATGAGAGGAGCTTTGATTAATGTTAACTCCATTATACGTTTCCATCCAAACTTCAAAGCAAGGCAGCTCTGTGCTCTGATTAAATAATGTGTGTGTGTGTGTGTGTGTGTGTGTGTGTGTGCGCGCGTCAGTCCTAATCATCTTTAAATCCTGAGAATTTTAGGAAACATTTTACAGCATTCCGTAAAGGTAGGGAGTTTATATATATATATATATATATACATATTAGTATTTAAGCAGTAATATAAGATCTTCTTCGAAGTCACATCATGTGGTGTGTAAATACATAACACAACTCTTCAGTTATTTTGACTTCTTTATGGAAATGTTCGGCAGCTCGTCCGTCAGCAATAAACAGTTCATTTGTACAAAAAAAAAAAAAAAAAGAGTTGCAGACTTTTATTGTAGGTCTTTTTATTTATTCGTAATTCGACTCGACATATTTCCATTAGCTATACGATAAACTTTGTTGCACAGTATTGTTTTTAATTAATTAATCAATGAATTAATTTATTAATCAACTCGTGTGACATAAAACAGGGAATTACATTAAAAATACAGAAATAAATAAAATATATAAATGAATGAGGGGAAAAAAGCAGCAGAATTTGGTCTTTTTACAATACATTACACACTGAGATAATAGATAAAGGTTAAATGAAAATAAAAAAGGTGATATTTATATGTGGTATTGTTCTATTGGTGCAGAGCTATGGATATGTAAACATTTCCTTTTTTCTGATATATTTTAAGGGAACTTGGTGAAGTGAATATTTAATAAATACTCAGGTAAAGGTAGTAATGTTTTTTTTTTGTAATATATTAATACAAGTCCTCACAATTTTGCATTGTGCTCCACAGTTTTTGGCCTTCTTGAGGCTTTAAATTTTAGGTTTGTAAGACGCTAATGTTCTACAACGCACAGCGTTATTTTAACACTTTTGAAGTTTATACTGTCAGGTCTGAATGTCTGAGTGCAACAACAACAACGGGGTTTATTAGATGAGTCATTAAATGGTTTTTAAACCTCACCCACGTGGTTATTTTATAGAAGTTTAACATGAGCACTATTTTGCTCGTGTGTTGAATGTTACGGTTGCTTCCTGACACACCGCTACGCTAACAAACACGGTTTAGTGACTGTGAATTATGATGAAACAACGAATAACAAATCAGTTGAAAACTTGACTTTTTCAAAGCAACCCCCCCCCCGTCATTTAGTGTGTAGCTGCGTACTGATGTGAATCATCTCCACTATAACTCACACTTCAAGTTATGAAACCACCTGCTGCACTACACGCATCAGCCGAGGCAAGACGGCCCAGGGTAAAATAGTTTATACTGGGTGTTGATTTGTGTGAAAGCACGACGGGCGATCTTTTCAGATTCAGGAACATGACGATTTTAGTTGGGGGGGGGGCAATAATCATCTTGCGATCATCTTGTGAATCATCAGTGCACTAGCTAGTGAATTGAACCCTAATCCTCCCCTGATTAAATTCGCACTACATTACTAGAGAGGACTAATATGAATAAAATCAGCCTTTGTTGCAAAGACACATTTGATTAAACATGATGCGAGCGAAAACTCTTGAGATGACCTCAGAGTCCACTAAGTGTGCATTAAGTGCTGGAAATAGAACGGACTTAAGTGTAGAACATCGGACATGTATGGTATATCTGGCCTTGCACTACATAGCAGAAGGGGCGGAGTCATGAGTAATCAAGACTCGACATTAGTGTTTCGAAACATAATTCACTACTAGGTACGATGATTATAGTGTATAGTGCATAGTGTGTGATATGAGACACAGCCGTAGTGTGCCATGTGGTGGTGGTGGTGCACTCAGAATTTAGAACCGGACCGTATATGTGCATATAAATAATTCCTCGTAGGTATTAACGAGAGTTCTCTGCTACCTTTTTCCGATCTCGTTCTGTCTGAGGAACTGAATGTTGTTCATGCTATCGGATAATTCCGGATATTGTTCCACCGAGAGAATGTAATATCCGTCGTATCCCTGCACTCGTCCTCCGTTAAGTAACTGCCTCTTCTCTGCCTCCGTCCACAGACGAGTCCCCGCCTCTCCGTCCCGTATGCACTGTGCCTCCCGTGCCCACGCGCTCGCCAGCGCCCTCTGTCGTGCTATCTCCAGCACTCGCGCCCTCTCCTCATACAGAGAGGCTCCATAGCGCACGTGAAGGGTTAGCATACCACACTGCAGTTCCACGTCGGCGAAACGCCGCGTACGTCCACCCATCGCAGCCGTTGACTGAGAAACACTCACGTTGACGCCGTTCTCGAGCTGCTTACGCCCCGTCACGAGCCGTAGTGCAGCCAGGTCCGCCTCCGGAGCTCCTGTTTTTACAAAGTAATGCGTGTCACGTCCGTCCAACGTGAAATGCAGATCTTTGAGATACAGAGCTCCGTTGAGGATGTTGGAGACTTTGATGCAGTCTTCATTAGCGATGCTGATAGCGCGGGTTATCACCGTACCTTTGTACAGCGCCATCATGATGCCCCGGCCAATCAGAGACTCACTAGGAGCGAACCAGAGCCACGGTTTGGTCGGTCTGCGAGACCGTGGCATCTGGTCGAATGCCAGGAACGCCTCAGCCTGACGCAGGACCTGCTGCTGAACGCCAATCGCCTGCAAAAGACAAAGTTTACATGCAAAATTACTATAAAAGTCTCGTGGGATAGAAAGTGCTAGTCCACTACCAGATCCTGCCATTCTACACTAATACAAGTCTTAATAGAACTTGTTCTTTTTTCTCAGCACATCCTCTCTTCTAAAGAAAGGTTCTGTCTAGCACCCTCACGGGTTCTTTAGTTCAGGGGTTCTCCAACATTTTTATTAAAATAATCATTGCTTTCACGTTTGTTATTTACAGATCTGTTTATTTGAGTTAGTCAGTTGGGATTAAATGCATTTCATTCAGGTGATGAGTCAAGCTGCGTAACCCGACTCTGAATACCGTACACACGAGGATCGTCCAGGCTGTACCGTTTATACTGCATCACAGAAATCAGGACATTCACACAGCGAAGCAGAGGATCGCTCGGTCTGGCTTCATAAATGCTTCAATCATAACTAAAAAAAATCAATCAATACTGACTCAGATCTCTGGACGTACCGGAAGATTGTCCCAAACTTCACTCTTATCCAGTTCATAAGACACTCGAGTCATTCCAGACTTGGGAGCTGGAAATCCGGGAATGCTGTTGTGGAGATGAAACCCAAATACAACCAGCCAGGTGTTCACATCTACAGGAAACAAATCCACACACATCAGTTTAAAAAGCAGCAGCGCACCTCCTTCTCTCTGAAATCAATCCGATGATCTATATCGGACTCCTCACCCATGAGAAACTCTTTCACATCCTGAATTTTGCTGATGGGATCATTGTTACGGAACATATAGAGATTAAACGGTGCTGGATTTTTCCCAATCGTTCCCCATAACGTGATATCTGGGGAGGTCCAGCGGCCGGAAATGATGTCGTAATCCCTCTCGCCAAAATAAATGAGCTTGGTCAGTGGTTCATAGAGGCCGCCATGGAACCCGAGTACGAGCTGGAGATCAGGGTTGGAATCGGAGTAAACTTCTCCATATGCCGTGTAGTGGATCTGCTTCAAGAGCGCTCCGTTGCTCCCAAAAACAGCTAGCGGCGTGCCGGTGTTGTCACAAGCTACGTAAAACTCTTTTCCACTGCTGACCTCCATGGCGAACACGTGCCCCTGGAGGTCGTAGTACAAAGAGGTGATCTCTGCACTCGAGTGGTTGTAGACGTGCGTGATTCGGCTCAGGTAACTCAAGTCTGCGTAGAAAAACTGCAAATGCTGCCCCAAACTGGATTTAGTTGAAATTCTCCGTCCTAACCCATCATAGCGATGCTGAATGTGCCAGCCAGCGGATTTACTATAAACACGCTCGAGCCGTCCGTTCGAGTTGTAATGGTAGACTTCGGCTCCTCTCTGGCATAGAAACCCATCCTCGTCTTGCTCGTACTGGAGGTCTCCGTGTCGAGTTATCCGATCTCGAAGGTCGTAGCGTAGCGGGAGGATCCGCGTGCCGATCGCCGGGCTGAGAAGGTGGATGTTTCCGTTTAAATCGTAGCTATATCGCCATGTTGGTTTTTTGTTCAGGTAGACAGTCTGCAGTTGGCCGTCCACGTCGTATTCATAGCTGTATTTTGTAGCATTCGCGAAAGGTCCGATTTTCATCTCTCTTGATGTGACTCGACCCGTTTCGTCGTACTGAACCGCGATCCAGAAGAGTAGCGTCCGAAAAAGCTCGTACTGGATCTCATGGATTCGTCCGTGGCCGTCGAAATGTTTAGTATAAGTCATAACAGAGGTGGATATGATCTGATTGATGTCGTAGTAGAGCACACCGAATTTCCCGAACTGCTCTACCTTTCCAGAAATGTCATCGTACTGGTAGAGGTCGATAGGAAGTGGTGTCTCGTTGATCACGCCCTGAATGCTGCTCACGCGAAGATTTCCATCGTACGCATAATCGAATCTTGCGCTCACCATCCCGTCTTCGCTAAAGCGATATATCTGTCTGTCCACTAGGGGGCCTATTTGTCTGTATCTAATGGTGCAGATAAAGTCTTCCCTTTGCAGATTCACAGTCTTTAACACGCCGAGCGTTTCGTCATACGTGAAACTGACACGCGTACTATCGTACACGACTTCAGCTAATTTGTCGTTCCATCGATAGCGGTAAATCACCCGACGTCCCGTTCCGGTCCGAAGCACTCGGAGAAGCCGTCCGTCTTCACTGTAGTCCACGGCTACAGATGCGTTGCTTTCCGGAGGATGATAAAGATTTCGGTAATAGGTTATGGAGCGAATAGTTTCCATGGTGTAGCGGGCGACGCTGGGCATGATAACGGCCGAAAGTTCGCCATCAGAGTCGTACTCGAAGGTGAACTGCCGCTGACTGGCCAGGATCAGAACCATGGACTGGGAAAAGTGGGAGAACACACGTTACTAAACATTTAATTATTTAAACAAGACATTTTCAGCATTGGAACCGGTTTAATCTTGAAGAGAATTCATAATAAAGGAAATAACCTGACCGTTACCTTCTCCAAGTACGTGTAGCTCCATGTTTTCCCATCAGGAAACACTCGCGTGCGAATGCGTCCCTGTTCATCATGCTCGAATCGCTCTAGTACAGATCCCCACTGGGTGGCGCTGAGCTGGCCGTTGCTCCTCCGCGTCACATTCACTAGCAGTAATTTGCTGCTAGGCATCCACACGGCAGGCTGCCCTGTTACATCATAACCGATTTTCAGCAGGAACTTGCGGTGATCGTCGTAAATTCGCTCGGTTCTCAGCGTGCGGTCGTAATCGACAGACAGGATGTTCCGACCGTTCACCTGTGAGAGCGGAGACAAATGACTGTTGGACAGTTTTTTTGATGAGAAAGTGAAAAGGGTTCAGTTAGAACTCGAGACGTTTCCTTGAGGTTTTTAATCGGTTTCAGACACGAAGAAGACTTTCTGAACTCCCGAAATGACCCTCGCTTCATTTTAAATCCTGTGGAAATAAGTGGATTGAGGAAAGTATTTTCTTGGGAAAAATCTAGAACTAATAGTACTTACATCGCACAACATGAGGCAACTTTAATTATTTACTCAGCAGCACATCTGCCTTTAATAAATATCATTTAGAGTCTGTTTAGGATCTCAGAGCGAGCAGTTAATACGTCCTTAATTCCACACACTTACGTCTTTAAAGGAACACAATCGTATCATTTCCTCCTTATTTCATTGCCATTCTGTGCTTTTTTGTTTTTGGCTGTGAAACTAATCACAGAGGATTTATACAACAGAAGCTTTCAGCTTATTTTTTTGCAATACAGATTGTCTCGAAGCTGCTTTAGAAAAGCAAGTTAACCAAGTGCGAGAGAAACGAGTGAAGAGAACCTCTCTAAGATGAAGATCTTGGAGAACAGGATCAGCAGGACAAGAACGTCCTCCACTCACTGGTACTGTTTCACCCCAGAACATTAAGGACCCAGAGGGTTAAAAGGTAAACTTTAAGCCTTTTGTAATGTTTTCTTAAGTAAAATTGGAAGTTCTTTGCAGAAAACAAGAACTGACCAACCGAAATTCCGTTCTGAACATCTTCTGACCAATCAGATTTCAGAAGAAATGAGTTTGGAACCTCACTCGTAGTTTGCGTCCGAACACAGTGACTTTAGAGCGAGTCTGCTCTTTCCTGAAGCGCCACTCGACGAGGTTTTGTCCGGCGTCATCAGGAAGCGTGACGTTCCTTCGAGCCACCGTAGGAGACGACGCGCCACACAGGATGTGAGGTTCGGTTTGGAAATGAGCGTTCAAACCGTTTGCATATAAAACCCACAGAGAGCTGTCGTAACCCACCACGTAGCTCGTCTTCAACTGATCTGCAGAACAAAAACAACCCGGGATTAATATTTACTACGAATGATTTCCGACAGGAGCGTCAGATCAGATCACAGAGATGATGTTCGGGTCATTTTTAAGCCGAGGGGAACCATGGGAATTAAAGAAACACCGTGTCTCAGACCACAGAGCGTGTCTGGGGCCATATTTGGAAAAATGGGTGTGTCATATTAAAATGCGTGCAGCTCTGAGTAGGCGTGGCTTGAAGACCAAACATGATGAGTTAGACAGGATGTCTGAGTAAATTACTAAAGGCGGGGCTTTACAAGTTTTCCACCAAGACACACCTCTATATTGATAAGCACAGTCAGGGGGCGTGTCTTTGAGCTCATGTATAATTTCATGAAGTGTGTAAACTCTGCCACATAGCGAATTTATAATTGCATATAGAAATAAGTTCACCATTTTCCGACTTCAAGCCACGCCCTCTGAGAGCTGCTTGGACTTGATACAGGGACACAAAGACACACCCACATTCCGTGTATAGTCTCAATGCCACGCCCTTTGTGATCTAATTTCCCCAATTCGTCTCAGCTCCTAAACATCATCTCTGCCATATAGATCTGATTTGTAAAGATTTTCATTTCTTTATACGGAGACGTTCCGGTCGGAAATCTTCATAAGTTTATATATAGAGTTGATACACGAGTTCAAAGACACGCCCACCATGCCACGCCTCTATAACGTTAAGCTAAAGTCATCTCTTTAGAATTTGCATTTTTTTCATCTGACATTTCGAACGAACCCTGCTGTAGCGTAAGGACGGTCTGAATCGCTGATCTGTTCGCCATAATCCCGGCTTCATCATCGCGCTCAGAGTTTTCCATTTCCACCGTGGACACGACGGCGGAGTCACCGTGCAAACCCATCACCACGCCGCTGGGAAATGTCACGTTGGTCAGCTTTCCTTCGCTGTCATAACTACAAGAGAAAGTTATTTACGGTCCCGGGACGTGATGTCAGCACTTCTGCACAATTTCCTGCTACGGTAAATGATGGAGAAGTCTTTATGATGACTTTTGCAAGGAGAAATGAAATATTTTGGCCTTTCAGATGAGAAAACTAGCTGCATGATGGTGTCATTTTTGAATCAGCAAAAAAACAACAAAAAAAAGCCTCTGGTGGAAAAAGTGCGAGACAAGTGTATTGTTTGTCCAGTCGACACCTCTACACGTATCTGATCTACAGAAACGCAGGATGTGAAGGATAAACAACAATTATTCGAGGAGTTATCTTATTACGTCAAGATAGTATGCAGTTATTTCAACGTAATATCTCATGACCTCAAAATAGAATGTTATGATGTCTTAATATCTTGTCTCTTCGCTTAAACCCGTCATTATGAGTTTTTTTGATGTGCTGTTACTGAATATTTTGACTTAATAACTTTGCCATTTTGACTCATCTCCTTATTCAACATTAACATCTCACTATTTCAACTCTCAACAACTCATTATTAAGAGATATCGCCATTATTTTTGAGCTAATATCCCATAATTCCCTCTTAAGTCATTACCTAATAATAATAATAATAATAATGGTGCACTTATATAGCGCTTTTATCCAAAGCGCTTTACACTATGTCTAATTCACCCATTCACACACACACACACACACACCAATGGGAGCAGAGCTGCATGCAAGGCGCTAACTTGCCATCGGGAGCAACTTGGGGTTCAGTGTCTTTCCCAAGGACACTTCGACAGTGGAGTCACATGGGCCGAGAATCGAACCCCCAACCCTACGATTAGTGGACAACCCGCTCTACCGACTGAGCCACAGCCGCCCTGATTATGTCGATATTTTACTATTTTGACTTCATAAATATTTATTTGAAGATATTATGTCGTTATTTCAGTGTATCTCACTACGTCATGATTTTTACTGTGTGTTATTTTAAGACAGTTGGTCGTTAATTTAACGTAATATCTGGTTATTTGGACTTAAATCATTATTTTGAGAAATAGTTTTTGTAGTTCTCTCATTATTTCAAGATAGTTAAGTGTCCTTAATTTAATGTAAAATAACTCATCATTTCTGCACGTTTCTGTAATGAGAATGGGAATTCTAATTTAGATGATGTGATCATATCTCAGTGGCCCTCAGCGTAAGTAATAGAAATAACTTTTCAAACTCACTCGTAGAATGTGGTCCATCCATTGGAGGTGATCTTGGTTGCTAGGAGACCACTATTGCCATGGTAAGTGAGCATCACGAGATCCCGCCCCTGCGTTCCCAGGCTTTTTAGCGCCCCATTGGAGCCGATGTTCAGCCAAACCACCTGGTTATCAGGTGCCACGATTCGGACCGGCTGCCGAGTCGCATCTCTCCGGACGCGGAGCGTGTTTCCATGGCAGTCGGTCACAGAGGTCAGATCTCCGTCATTGCTGTAGCTGAAGTTGTATTTAAAATCTCCAGTCACGAGATTAGCTGTGTGCTGGTGCGTTCCGTTCGAGTCAAACATGTACACTTCCTGTTCCGCTGTGGAAGCCACTTCATAAAGTCCTAGTGTGTTCAGTTGTGGTTTGTTCGTCCCGATAGCTCGGATTCGGATGTTTCCGAGATCGGCAACGTATAACGTTCCACCTGGAGCGGCTACGAGTGATGAAGGTGCATTGAGACGAGCGTCTTTAGCAAAACCGTCTCCAGTGAGGTAGCAATCGCAGTTCACGTCTGTTTTGCAGTCGCAGTCAGACAGTGACCCGGCCAAGTGAGTGATCTCGCCGTTTGGTGCCACGCTGCGAATGCGACTCATCTTCCGCTCGTCTGTTTCGGCGACATGCAACGCTCCAGTGAAGGACACGGCGATGGCACTCGGAGACTCCAGATGAGTGTGTGTGGCACGCTGGGGCTCGGTTACTGAAAGTTCAGCGACAGGCAGCGGACAATGAAGAGGTCGACCTGCCGCGACGCTAACCTGCCCCTCTTCTGTAATCCGCAAAACCACACTGCCGTCCAGCACGAACAGAGAATTGTCCATCGGACTGACGGCCAAATCCGTCGGCCACTCTAATGAAACCTGGGATGAGGAAGAGACGCAAAGCAATTTATTTCCTAGATTCCACAATAACTATCCACCATTGCCTCAGGACAGAATAAAGTGCACCAGTGTCGAACATTTTCTAATAAAAAATTTTACAAATTTTCTTGTAAAAGAGTGTGTCCTGCCTTCTGAAGATGTCCGCTCTAGAACGGTCCATGTGCTAGAGTTTTAATATAAACAGGCCACAGGTTCAATAGCATTAAAGCCCCGTGTATACCCATAAAGCCCCGTGTATACCCATAAAGCCCCGTGTATACCCACAAAGCCTTATGTATACCCATAAAGCCCCGTGCATACCCATAAATCCGCGTGCATACCCATAAATCCGCGTGCATACCCATAAATCCCTGTGTATACCCAAAAAGCCCCGTGTATACCCATAAAGCCCCGTGTATACCCACAAAGCCTTATGTATACCCATAAAGCCCCGTGTATACCCATAAATCCGCGTGCATACCCATAAAGCCCAGTGCATACCCATAAATCCCTGTGTATACCCAAAAAGCCCCGTGTATACCCACAAAGCCCCGTGTATACCCATAAAGCCCCGTGTATACCCACAAAGCCTTATGTATACCCATAAAGCCCCGTGCATACCCATAAATCCCCGTGCATACCCATAAATCCCCGTGCATACCCAAAAAGCCCCGTGCATACCCAAAAAGCCCTGTGTATACCCATAAAGCCCCGTGCATACCCATAAAGCCCCGTGCATACCCATAAATCCCCGTGCATACCCATAAATCCCTGTGTATACCCAAAAAGCCCCGTGTATACCCATAAAGCCCCGTGCATACCCATAAAGCCCCGTGTATACCCACAAAGCCTTATGTATACCCATAAAGCCCCGTGCATACCCAAAAATCCCCGTGCATACCCATAAATCCCCGTGTATACCCATAAAGCCCCGTGCATACCCATAAAGCCCCGTGCATACCCATAAAGCCCCGTGCATACCCATAAAGCCCCGTGCATACCCATAAATCCCCGTGTATACCCATAAAGCCCCGTGTATACCCATAAATCCCCATGTATACAGTACGCACACTCCAGTTTCTACCACGACCGGCTCTGTTCAAACAGATTTCTCATTTTAATAAACATCACCATTAAAGTAATGTATTATTTAAGTGTTCAATTTGACACTTCAGTGTAGGACTGCTTAATCTTTAAACTTTCTGTTTCTACCTGCTGGATGTCCATCAGGGCGTCACAGCTCAGAGGCCGAGCTGAAGCCAGGTCGTTTGACCCCAGGACGGTCATAATAATTCCACTTCGGTCCACTCTGCGAATCACTGTTCCATCCACGAAGTAGATCAGACCGTGTTTGTCCACGGCGATCCCTGTGAGAGGAAACGAGGGAGAGTCACAGCTGGGTTCTTATCTCTCCGAGTCTACATGTGATGTGTTAGACTTCACGTTATTCAGGTCACTGCACTCACGCTCCATTACTCACATCCTACTGTGTGGAATTACAGCTCGAGGTCGAGGAAGCAGAGGAGGGTGTACAGGATGTACTGCGTTTTCACTGCTTTACTCATTTTATTTAATTCCTGCTGTAGATTTTAAACCAAAACCATGTCACTGTTGCTTGGTGAACATTTATTTATTTGAATTAACGCTGTGGCAGAAACGTCTTTCATCACAGATCTCTAAAGATCTCTAACATCAGAGTTCTATACACCTTCATGAATTTCATAAAACCAACACATCATATACAGTTGCAATCAAAATTATTCACCCCCACCCCACATCCCTGCCATTGCAAATCAGGTTTATTGTCAAAATGTTCAGACTTTCAGCTGTTTGCGATGAACAAATCAAACAAAAGCACACGACGAAGTCTTCAAGTGGTTTCCCCAAATTCAACTGAAAATGCAACTTATAATGACTTCTCCAGTTTGAAAATTATTCACCCCCTTCATGACGAGTGTCTTTAGTACTTAGTAGAGCTCCTTTTGCTGTTATGACCTGCTGCTGATGAGATGCAGATCTTCTGCAGCGTACCTGAGGAATCTTCTCCCGTTCCTCATGAGCAATGGCGTCCAGTTCAGTAATATTCTTGGGTTTGCGAGCTGCAACCGCCTTCTTCACATCCCACCAGAGATTATCTATGGGGTTCAAGTCATGTGACTGTGATGGCCCTGTAGAATCTTCCAGGCCTTGGTGGAATTTGAGGTATACTTGGGACATTGTCCTGTTGGAAGGTCCGATGATGCCCAAGCTTCAGCTTCCTCACAGACGGCATGATGTTTTCTCCTAGGATTTCCTGATACTTCAGTGAATCCATCTCACCTTCTACACGCTGCAGGTTTCCAGTGCCAGAGGATGCAAACCAGCCCCAGAGCATCACCGAGCCTCCACCATGCTCGACTGTGGACAGAGTGTTCTTTCTTCATTCTTCTTCCTCCAGACATACCGCTGATCCATCGTGCCAAAATGTTCCACAAAACAGAACCCAAAACTTCTGTGGATTATTTCTATGATGTTGAGTGAATTTTCTTGTGCTTTTGGGTCAGTAGTGGTGAACGTCTTGGAGTTCTGGTGTGGAAACCTTCTGTGTTTAGTCCGTTCCTTACTGTGCTCACTGGAACCTCAGTGCTGTCACACCAAGTCTTGTGTGAATTATTTTAACTGCTACTGTAGCTTACTGTAGACAGGCCTCTTCTGAAATGGTTTTATTTTTTCATTAAAAATGTTCACACTAGTATTTGAATAGATGCGATACAGGAACGTGGTCAGTTCAGTTATTACTGTGATTGCGAGTTTGTTTCTTTTTATTACTATTTACATTTTACAGGAATTATTTCAGCAATTAGTTAAAAATGATCCAGTGTGATATCTGATGAACTTTTCTAACGGTAGTAAATTAGCTTGAATTGAAATAAATGACCAGAAGTTTGAGACTCAGTCATAGTTTGTGTCTAAACACAGATTTGTTTTCTATTGCGCACCTTTTGTTACCTAAAGCACCAAAAATGTACGTTTCCTCAATAATAGAACTGGATTTTGGAGACATTTGTGTATTTGTTTGTTTGTTTACTAGCCCTGGCTGTAAGTAATGTTTTTAGCAGTTGTTGTTGTCACTGCCTGTTAATTCATTTCTAACCCGAGCTAGACTATAGACTGTTTGTTTGTTTGTTTGTTTTTGCTTACCTCATTTTCACATAATTTGATGTAAATATTTGCACACGAAATTGAATAAATACTTGTGAGAAGTTCTTAAAAATAACTAGGATTGAGTTTGAACTGAGGAACGATGTAAACGCTGGATATGGGTCAGATCTTACGTATATGTAAACAGACAGGATGGAGGTGTGTCTCCAGGTCTACAGAGCAAATACAGTCGTAGGATCTTCTGACTGTCTGAAGTGCTGGCTCTGTATCTGCTGATGTTTTGGAGGTGCGTAAACTTTAGGTAGTGTAGTAACCTGAGAGAGGTCAGGTGTAGTTCTGGATCCTGTAAAGTTTAATTAGTACTTCAGGATCCTCTGAGAATCTGAAGGGGTTCTCCAGGGTTCTCAGGAATATAATCACCAACCTAAGAAGTAATCTGTGAACAGCTGGTGACATTTCATCAGGCTGCGCTTAACTGCATTAATTAAATCCATCATCTGCTCTTGAGGTGAAGAAGAAGGGCTGGTTTACATCACTCAGATTTCCAAGCAGGACGTGATGGAGATTGAAGCACTGTGAATGAGCTCTTATCGGTCATGCATTCTCAAGGCCTTGTAATTCAAATCTGATCACTGTGACGAGAACTTCAGAGTTAACTTGAGACTCTGTAAGGTCTGGATAATTCAACATCCGGGTCGTTTTGGGAGCGGTAATGACAGGCAGTCGACTGGTTGTGCAGCTCTGGATTATTATTGATTAGTTTATGGATATAAATAAGAGCATTTGGAGCGGTTGTGTGTTGTGTTCACGTTAAACTTTAGATTAGACCACAGACTATGAGCAGATGAGATACCTGTTCTGGATCTGACGTGGTAAGACAGAGGGAATACTTCTTTATCTAGTCGTCTTTAAACCTTCTGCTTTTGTCATTGACTTTTTTTTAAAAGTTGAGACAGAAATGTCTATGCGTGGCGAGTCTCGGACCCGCTCAGCTGCTTTCAGCGAAATAATGCACATACATGTGTGTAACTGATTAGACCACAGCAGCGTGCCCGGGTCGGTCCGTTGGTATCAGGGCATGTTGTCAGTGTATCCGTGCTGATGCGTCTCTAATGATAACTTTGGAAGCTTTGGAAAAGCTATATCTGCTAAGAATGGTTTCAGCTCTAAACTCCTTGTTGGTTCCTGTGAGGAAAATCAGGTCAGTACATCAGCTGTGTATCTCTGGGGTTTTTCAGGGTTTTGGGAGAATATAAGATCTGATCAGTCTGATACAGTACCTTTGGTCCCTCTCAAACCTAATCTGGTCTGGCAATTTCCATACATTTTGGGTCTTGTGCACAAAATCGGGTCTTATGGACCCATGTATATGATGAGAGATGGTTTCTAGTGTCCCCTTGGAGGTATGATTGAAGTGTTCTCGGTCCATCTTGTAAGATCTGATTATAGTGAGGAACTTGTGAACAAACTCAACATGATTATATTAGTGATTTTCTGGATCAGAAGACTACCTTTAGGTCCTGTGAGTAGGGCCTCAGAGGCTGGTCCTCCATCTCCACACTGATTCTCATCGAAAGGCAGACAGTGATCCCCGGTCCCTGCTACGACTTCGACGTTTGCCTGCGGTTCCACGTCGCCGGACAACACCCTGGGCCGGTAAATCCTCCGGGAGTTGGTGTCTGATACGTACAGCTGTCCCGTCACAGGGTCCGAGCCCAGGTAGTAGCGGTGAGCTGGGTTATTACTGGAGAAAAGATAGATGTGTTGTCAGGCTGAAACTGTGTACTGGCAGAAATGCGAGGTTTGTTGGAGATGACAGATGAAATAACGCCGTGTTTGAAATATTAATGTCGCTAGAGAAGTTCACTGATTTGCCATCTGTGTCTTTTTCCTGCACCTTTCAAAACAACGCACACTGTTGACAAGAGACGGAAAGCGTGTGAAAATGGATAATAAATCAGACGTGACTGGAAAATATTTGAGGAGGCAGAGATGATGCCTTGAAGTGTGCCAAATCATTTCAATCGTTATGACTCCCATGCGAGAGGAACGGAAAACTAGCCATGATGTGCAGATCTTAATGACTGTCAACAGCTGACGGCATTTCATCAGGCTGTGCTTATTTACATTCATTAAATCTATCCGCCCGCTCTTCCCTGAGTGAGTTACTGTGGACGCCATTAGCATCTACTGAAAGACAGACTTGGGATACAGGACATGGCGTGCATCGGTGACCTTCTACCCAGGAAATGGATCAACATTACAGGCTTTGTTACTAAAAGCGGTTTATATTGGGATTTTCCATGAGAAGCTGGTGCAGATTAATCCATAACTGCAGCGTTTACGACTGGAGACACACGAAGAGCACTAGCAGAGCGCTAGCTCAGGCCCTGTTTACGTGTACGGATGTTAACCTCCTGTCTACATGACAATGGTGTTTCAGTGAAAATTAAGCTTTTCCAAAACGTTCAGTGTTTTCATGTGGAAGGAATGAATGTTTCTGAAAGCAGGAGCCTGCACATGGTCACAGTGGCTGCAGAATCTTTTTCGTGTGTCATGAATGCACAAGGACAAAGTTCATCATGGCTGCTGATCAGGTTGTAACTTTGTGCCCTGTAATTTCTCATTGAATCACATTTGCAGTTTATTGTCACCTTGTGGTGTACTGCTCCTGACAGAAGTTCAACCTCATCGTCAGTCCACATGTACAGTGCCCTCCATTAAAATTGGCACCCTTAGTAAATATGAGCAAAGAAGGCTGTGAAAAATTGTTTAACCTTTTGTACAAAAATACTCTCATGGATAACAATATTTACTACAATTGGTGCCTAGGAACAGGAAATTGTTCAACCCTGACTTCCTGTTCCACAGGGGAATAAATATGAGGTAACACACAGGTCAAATTCCCTTAGTCATTCATAACAATGGGTAAGAGCGAGGAATATCGCTGTGATGTGCGGTAAAAGGTTGTTGAGTTTCACACAATGGGGCGTGGCTATAAGAAAATATCACAAGCATTGAAAACGCCCATTTGCACCATCAGGGAAATAATGAAGAAGTTCCAGTCCACTGGAAATGTTCTGAATCGACCTGGAATTGGACGTGTGTCTGTATCGTCTCTACACACTGTGAAGAGGACGGGTCGAGTGGATAAAACATCTCCAAGGATCACAGCTGGAGAACTGCAGAAGTTAGTCGTGTCTTGGGGTCAGAACGTCTCCAAAACTACAATCTGAAGTCTCTACATCACCACAAGGTGTTTGGAAGGGTTTCAAGATGAAAGCCTCTACTCTCATCCACAAACAAACTCGAGCGTGTTCAGTGTGCCGACACTACTGGACCTTCACATGGGATCGGGTTCTACGGTCAGATGAAACCAGAATAGAGCTTTTTGGTAATAAACACAGAGGAGGTTTTGGAGCACACAGAGAGGTAGCCGTATGATAAAGTTCCTCATGACCACGGTTAAATATGGAGGCGGAGCTTTAATGTTCTGGGATGTTTTTCTACCAGAGGACCTGGACATTTTATTAGGACACATGACATCATGGACACCATCAAATATCAACAGATATTAAATAAACACCTGACTGTCTCTGACAGAAAGATTCAAATGGGCCATGGTTGGATCTTCCAGCAGGACAATGATCCAAAACATCACCAACATCAACACAGAAATGGTTTACTGACCACAACATCAAGCTCCTGCCCTGACCATCCCAGTCCCCTGACCCGAACCCCATAGAACACCTGTGGGGGGAACTGAAGAGGAAATGTGAAGGATCTGAAGAGGTTCTGTATGGAGGAACGGTCTCAGATCCCTCACCATGTGTTCTCCAACCTCATCAGGTGTTATAGGAGAAGACTCAGAGCTGTTATCTTGGGAAAGGGAGCTAGCACAAAGTTTTGACTAAAAGGGTTCCAATAATTGTTGCACACCTATATTTAACAACAATTCTTTGATAAACCTGCGTTGTGTTTGTATTTGTTTGATCTCCATGAGAGCAGAGTCTTTTGGTGATTTTTTTTAACAAAAGATCTAAAAGTTAAACAATAATGAAAATTATTCACAGCTTTCTTTGTTCATATTTACCAAGGGTGCCAATATTAATGGAGGACATTTGACACAGCAGTTCTCGATGTTCTACCACTGGCCTGGCGTGCTCATGTGAGTGTTTTCAAATCGTTCCTGCGTGTTGATTCGGATGGAGTTCGGATGGAGATATTACAGAAAGTGCTGTTTGTGTAGACGGAGATATTCTGAAAGATCTGTCTAGACATTGATGATGTTTGAGGCTTGAACAGATAACAGTGTCGGGTGCAGTGCTGGAGCGGCTCGGAGAGGGATTCAGAGAGGGATTCAGAAACATGCCAGAGAATCGGCGAGTTCCACGTCAGTGTCTATTTCGAGCCGAGCATCGGCAGACGGGGATGGGGGTTGGAGGCGTCTCTGGGTGGTAGGATGGGCGTTTGAGTCACATGACCCTCAACCTGTTTTATGCTGTCTGAATGCTAGGTGATATCTGACGACTGACGTTGTTTGACGTGAACTTTCCCCTGAGCTGGGACTGTTGTCCAACTCCCTCCACGAATTAGTCAACAGGAACCTGGATCTGTTTGATCTGTCTGCGTTTATAGGTTTTTCTGCCACTGGGGTGAATTTACACTTTGCAGAAGAACCTAATGTTCAGGAAATAGAACTTGGAAAGACACATGCTTGAGAAACGTCATCAGGACATGACGTGTTCGCCATCACTCTTCTCCGTGAACTTAAGAAGACATCCTAACGGGCTTTATACCTCAAGACGTCAGCTGATAACAAAAACCTGTTTACACAATCCATTGTCTACTGCAAGCATTTCATCAGATAGCAAAAACAGATACTGTAGATGGACGATATTTCTCAAGCCATGTGACTTCATGATTTACTAATCTACACCGTCATGCACAGGGATCTGAGTACGGAGTATGCTTCATGCTTTATTCCAGTTTTATAATAACTTCAGGACACAGGAGTTTACAGTGTGACACTATGACATCGTAAGCAAGGTTCCAGTGAACACATCTGTGTAATTAAAGACTGGTGACTTTTGAATCCTAATAAGACTTTCAATTTCAATCAAATAAAATGATGCTCAGATTTTCAAGCTTCTATCCACGAGTCGACTGGGCGTCACTCACCTGTGTCTGAAATCTTTATTCCTTGGAGCAGCAGTGAAAAGAAAAAGGCCACATGTAAATAAATATAAGAGCTGACACAGGAAATGCGACATCACATGACAAAGATCCTTTATATCATTCATGATAGACATTAATCAACGTGTCAGTCGACCTGTCCACTCGTCTGTGCACTCGCTCAATCATAAAATCAATTCACGTCCACTGTTCCTCTCCACACTTTACCATTCATTCTTCACCTCGTCCCTGAAGCACACCCCTCCTGTGGAGTCCTGAGTTTGTGTAAAGTCAGACCAATTCACTTTGAAGTCTTTCACAGAGACAGGAAACTAATCATTTCATTTCAATTTAAGTCTCGAGAGACGCATTGAGGTCAAGCTTTTCATTTTCAACACGGTCACGTTACCAATATAAAAGATGGAAAAACAACATGAAAGAAATGTATGTAAATGGAAAGAGATGGAAATGCACATGAACAGAACACATCATGCAACAACTATAAAGCTTCCAGGGGAAAATAAACCTGTTATATATATATATATATATATATATATATATATATATATATATATATATATATATATATATA
>JAFFST010001668.1:26610-40367 GCA_022414735.1 Noturus placidus | reverse complement strand
GTTAGTGCATACGCAGTGGTACGAGTCTTACTGGGTTAGTGCATGCGCAGTGGTACGAGTCTTACTGGGTTAGTGCATACGCAGTGGTACGAGTCTTACTGGGTTAGTGCATGCGCAGTGGTACGAGTCTTACTGGGTTAGTGCATACGCAGTGGTACGAATCTTACTGGGTTAGTGCATGCGCAGTGGTACGAGTCTTACTGGGTTAGTGCATACGCAGTGGTACGAGTCTTACTGGGTTTGGTGTTTGTCTAGCCCAGGTGAGCGTTTTGCACTACACACCAAGTAGACCCAGTTATGTTTTCTTTTCGCTACTCACTATTATTGTCATTTGTGTTCATAAAATTATAGAGATCTGAGAGCTCATTCATTTGAAACACATCCACCAGAAAAAAAACAGCTCAATATTCTCTCCCTTACACTGATCTAGGATAAGCTTCCTACTCAGACATGAGTCCTGAACCTTTGTACTGAAATAACAGACTGATCTCAGATTAGAAAGGGGGGGCAATCTTTCACTGTAATTTCCCCCGAGAGATAGATAGATTCGTCAATTTTATATATTGACTGCAAATTTCTGGCTAAGTCAGTTATCAAAAAGACCTTATGGTCTTTTGAAAAGTTCAATCTGATACTACAAAAGCCACTGATTGTATTATCTGACTGTATGATTTGTTCAGAACTCATATGCACATTCATTTGGATGCGCTGCAAATTGTGTCTGTGCCCTTTAAAAACTGAGACCTTTTCCGTTTTGCTACAGAAAACAACTTTGCAACTTTCAAACTAAGTAACCAACAAGAATGAGTTTTAGGTGTTGCTAGTGACTGGATGGCTGCAAATCCAACCATTTAAGGCCTAAAATTACTTTTGTGCCGTGAAATTGTACCACGTAAGATCTCTGAAGGTGTAAAAACTGCAACGTAGCTGTCATTTCAGCAATCATTCCCAATCTTTCAATAAAAGAACAGATGTGATGATCTGCCCAATCATCTCTCACCTCATTTCCCTTTCCTTGAGATGTGCTGTGGCTGTCATTGGTCTCCTCCTCATCAAACGCGCCGGTGTTCTTACTCACTTTCTTCTTCAATTTTTTAACCGCAACTTCACTGTCGCTACTGCTGCTGCTCTCAACATCATCGTCCTCGTTGTCCTCGTCATTATTGTCATCGTCATCATCATCGCTGTCATCATCGTTGTCGTCGTCGTCGTCGCCGTCCCCTTCCGCGCTGCCTTCGTCCTCTTCCTCATCCTCACTTCCTCCTTTCTCTTTCCCGGCAGCTTTGTTTTTCTTCTTTCCCGACGTGGGCCTCCAGTCGTTGTCGTCCTCGCTGTCGTAATCGTCCATCTCGTTCAGCTGCTCCATTGTGGTGAAGTCCAGCATGGGGCGATTTCTTCGAAGGTTCCACTTTTTAGGGTTTTCTTCAACCGCGCTGCTCCCGTCGGGTTCCGTGTCTGAGGTCTTTTCGGCTTTTCTGCGATTTTTGGAGACCGCTTCTTTTTTGCTGCTTTCCTCAGAGGAAGGCTGGTCCTTGGCTTTCTCGTATTCTTGCTCATCATCTTTAAGCTCTTTGGTGTCTTCATCATCGATTCCCTCTTCGTCAGGAGACACCGCAGCATCCGAGTCACTGTCCGCACCTCCGATGCTGTCTTTGGAGCCCTCGTCATCGCTGCCGTTCCCTGTGGCCTCTGACCCTTTAAACATGATGTAACATAGAACTTTGCTTGAAAATCATTACTGTGGTCAAATGTTAACATGATGTTGTCAATATAGCTGGTGTTGCCAATCATACGCAGCTAAGCTAGAGTTAGTTAGCTAGCTACCTAATGTTGTTAGTCAGCTTGCTCTTAGATACAAGAGTTAACCTTATTTTTAAAACTATTTCTATTTTTAACTAAGCAGAGAGGTCCATGCGAGAACACTGTAAACCAACATTTAATAAAATAATAATAATAATAAAATATATTTTGTGAAATTTTGTAAATTTCAGAATTTTGTAAAATTGCTACATAATCTAGATTTTTTAAATAGATATGCTCACCATTTGAGAGCATGCCTAAAAGACTAAAAACAATTAATTCAGTCTTGACTGCCTTTTTCACTCAAGAGAGTTTTCTAACTCAAACCATCAGAGCAAGTCCAAGGAGCATGAACTCAAGTTGTAAAGATCACCGTCATTATCAGCTGACATGATCCTGCACCTTCGCTGACACAGTCCTCATGGGACAGTAAAACTCTATGTTAAGGTCCATCACAGTAAACAAAGTGATAGCTATAGCAGTTGCCTCATACTAGCTGGGATTATTTATAAATAAGGCAGTGAAAACTAGCCAATGGTGCCAACTTTGTTGGTAGATTGGGTGACTATTTAAACCCCTTCAGTGACTTTATTTTTAAAAAGAGTCTAGTAACAAATCTAGAGCCATTTTGGCTATAAGTTGCGGAATGTCTAGCACTCATGCAGCTCTCCGGTTCACATCCTAAGTGGCTGGTTATATGAATTGAGAGAGCAGCAACAGTGACTCAGCAACAGTGTGTAACACCTGACTAAGTTGCACTTGCATGCGCCGATGCTCCCTGACCACATTTTTCACTAATCACTGATCACCATTTTTCCCATCAACCAATCACTGACACCATTGTTTCTAATGACCAATCACTCATCACCACTGTTCCCATCAACCAATCACCGACACAATTGTTTGTAATGACCAATCACTGATCACCATTGTCCCATCAACCAATCACCGACACCATTGTTTCTAATGACCAATCACTGATCACCACTGTTCCCATCAACCAATCACCGACACCATTGTTTCTAATGACCAATCACTGATCACCACTGTTCTCATCAACCAATCACCGACACCATTGTTTCTAATGACCAATCACTGATCACCACTGTTCCCATCAACCAATCACCGACACCATTGTTTCTAATGACCAATCACTGATCACCACTGTTCTCATCAACCAATCACCGACACCATTGTTTCTAATGACCAATCACTGATCACCACTGTTCCCATCAACCAATCACCGACACCATTGTTTCTAATGACCAATCACTGATCACCACTGTTCTCATCAACCAATCACCGACACCATTGTTTCTAATGACCAATCACTGATCACCACTGTTCCCATCAACCAATCACCGACACCATTGTTTCTAATGACCAATCACTGATCACCACTGTTCCCATCAACCAATCACCGACACCATTGTTTCTAATGACCAATCACTGATCACCATTGTTCCCATCACCCAATCACCGACAACAATGTTTCAAATGACCAATCACCGACACCATTGTTTCTAATGACCAATCACTGATCACCATTGTTGACAATGACCAATCACTGATCACCATTGTTGCCAAAGACCAATCACTGATCACCATTGTTGCCAAAGACCAATCACTGATCACCATTGTTGCCAATGACCAATCGCCCACCCACACACTTCTTTATTCTTAATTTTCTATTCTTGAAGAAATATTTACAAGTAATAAAATATACATATGTATCTGTTTCCTTCATGTCTATGTCCTAACTAATCACTACCACTGCCTTTTTTTCTCTACATTCTTGACAGGCATCACAGTATTTTCAAATATCGTAAACAGATCGTGTTTGTGGTGCCAAGACTAAAGCTGACTTCTTTCTATAAGAAATACAATATATTATTTAGTGCAATACATAATTTCCTATTCTGTTAAAACTCTATTCTATTTTATGGTAAGTGTCTACAGAAAATCTATGTTCCTTATCGTAACACGTTTTGATATGCAAATGATTGTGACGCTTCAATAAATATGAAAATTACATTATGACACCATTAAGCGACTTCTAATGACTTTATTTATTGTAATCAAGTCAGGATAGGAATCCACCCACTAAGCATTTCATCGGAATAAAGTAGTTACATGTTAAAAGGCATTGATTACCCGAGGCATCTGCATCTCCTACTTCGAAATCGCTGTCATCCGAGCTGTCATAGTCCAGGACATCAAGAAGAGAGGCAGCCAGGGGCTTCACCTGCCTGCGCTTGGAGGCTCGATCCATCGGGGAAAGACAGGGACTGAAATTAAGCAATAACTGAGGAAAGAAGAACAGGAACAGCTATCAGTAGCACTATTAAACCACAGATCAGTGCAGATCCTTCAGCAAGGCATGTCACTACTATTCACCCCATGCAGGTATTGTGTCATCATGCATCATATGACTCGTAACTTTTTACACTAGGCTGATTCTCTACACTCCTTGCTGAAGCAGGGTTATACTGCACTTACTTCCGGGATTATCATCATTACCATGTATATACATGTACAAGCACCTATTCAAAAGTAGGGCATGTATCATCATGATCATGAATGGCTAATGTTTAGCAAGTTAGCATCAGATTGAATGAAACAAAATATTTGATTTATGACCGAATATATCGATACTTTATGGCGCGTGCCTGAAAAAAAAAGAGCAGGCTTTCTATCTAATTTCATACAATTGCATTAGCTCCAGTGCCGGTTAGCAACAGCTAGCAATAGCATCATGGAAGCCTTTAAAAGGAGCACGGAATCTCGTCATTCTCACGCCATTTTACAAATCATTTATTTACATACGTTTCTTATTAAAAAACATGCGTGACAAAACTGCTCGCGAAACATCAACCACGACCAAAAACGCCACCTACTTTATTTTGTAGCTTGGACAATAGTAGGTTACAATGGACACTTTTTCATATGATGCGTACTACGCGACAAGTTTGTGCACACGTGTACACAAGAGGCGGGGTTTCAGACCCATACAAACGCCAGTCACTGCGAATTGTGCTTACGTTTACTGCAGAAGGCGGGGCTTAGGATCTGTAACAACGAGCGCAGCATCTTTTTGTGTTTTCGTACGGCGCAGGGGGCGGGACTTCGGAACCATAGAAACGCTCATAGCGTCTGGCTGTGGGCTGTAGTGGTGATTAGAGAACTGGACGGAAGGAATAATGAATTATTTATTACTGGCAAGATATGCGGTGTAGTCGAAAAGAAAAATAAATACAGTGCAAGTTTTGGGTGGATATTATTTTTTAAGTAATTGCAAACATGACACATGGAACATGGATAAATGAAACAAAATATAACTTTAAAATTGTACTTATTAGTCGATTAGGATAAATAAATATTATTATTATTGTTGTTGTAATTATTATTATTGTTATTATTATTGTTGTTGTTGTTGTTGTTATTATTAGAGCCCGAGCATCCATGGTGTGAGGCCCTATTGGATCTGCTCTGTTTCTTCTTCTTTTCTCAAATGAAACGCATTTTAGAGGGTCTAAATACACTAGAAATCTCACGAATCTTTGCAGACATGTCAGAACCAGAATAAATTGACATCTGATAAAAGGTCCAGAATTGAGTCTGGCAAAATGGCTTGATAGCGCCACCTACACCATTTCAAACGATGTGCGCCTCACACTACGTTTCACCGACATCTAAGAAATTCGGTAAACATGTGTAACATGCCAATACATAGAAAAAAGTCTCTAGAACCCATGCCCTAAACTCAACAGGAAGTCAGATATTTTTAATTTTCTCGAGTTTTTTCTCAGATTTTTCCATTTCCAGGCCTCATACTTTAAAGAACTCTTCCTGGAGATTTCATCAGATCGGCATCATATTCACGCAGTGTTGTCTAAAGGCCTTGATGATGCTAAATTGCGAAGCATTTGAGTTTCGCAAAGTTTGATGTTTCGCCATGAAACAGGAAGTTGTTATAACTCAAACATAATAATGTCCATTCTGCTACAAAATTCACATGTTTGATAAAAGTCCCGGCCTGAAGATATCTACATACCAATAATCAGTTATAGGCATAGCGCCACCTACTGGCAACAGGACGTGACATGTTTTACGCTGTGATGCACTCCTACTAACATATTAAAATATTCCAGCAAGTGGTAAACATGCTAGCAACATGTCACACCATGCTAGCAACACTTAGCTAAGTGCTAACGTGTGCTACTAATGCCACTAAACAGGAAGTTGTTATACAATGTTCGATCTGTACCAAACTTCACATATTTTGCACAAAACCTGGCCTGAGGCTATATACATGCCAATATTTAGTTATTGCCACCTGTTATTCAGCTACTTAGTTATTGCCACCTGCTGGCAACAGGAAGTGACATGTTTTACATTGTGATACACTCCTAACAATATATAAGTGCTAAAAGAAAAAAAAGGAATGGTGTTCCCCTGGCAAAGAAGTTCAAATATGCACCTGGGTGCGAGGGCCCGTTCTTCGCTGCTTACAGTTATTATTATTATTATTATTATTATTATTATTATTATTATTATTATTATTATTATTATTATTATTATTATGCATAAAAGAGCTATAATGAGGTGTTTGTTAAAATGTAATTGATTTTTTTTTGTTATGAAATAAGATCAAATCAGGTTTAAAAAAATGTCATTAATTCACCAAGATTCACCAACATTTCAAATGGACTGCATATAAACCACAAAACACACAATAAAGAGAAGAAAATGAAACATATTAGGCTAATAATTTTATTTGTGTGTAATACACTTTTTATGTGGCATTTTGGCAGATGCCCTTATCAAGAGTGACTTACATTTTATACTGAGCAGATGAGGGTTAAGGACCATGCTCATGGGCTGAACAGTGGCAGCTTGGTAGTGCTGGGGTTTAAACTCATGGACTTCTGATATAGGAAGTCCTCTACCTAAACCACTGAGCTACCACTGCGTTCATTAATATGTTCACACATGTTTATTATTGAACTGATTTAATTGCTAATCAAATGTAATACATAATTCAAATAACTCATTATATTGAATTATAATTACATAATTAAAAGTAATATTTAATAGCCATTAATTAAAATATGTTACCGCTTATCCTATGCAGGGTCGCAAGGAGCCTGGAGACTATCCCAGGACACTTGGGGGGACACCCTGGACAGAAGAAACCCCCACGGAGCAGAGACAAGTCTCGAACCCATAATCCCGGAGGTGTGAGACAAACATGCAAACCACTAAGCCACTATGCTATTTTATGTTGAATATTATTATTGTTATTTAAAATATTATTTAAAAATTTTACTATTTATTACTATTTGTGAAATACATTATTTATTAATATTGTCATTACTATTTTATCTCTTCACTTTAGTCACTTGAACAGATATTTGCACCAAAATATCACTGGGCCAGTTTAGAAAACCTTTATACATCAGATTCAGTGTCAACAAAGTCATGTAGTGAGTGTTATCTTTTTAACTTCATCACATTAGCCCTCTATATCACTTTGTCTCATGGCAAAAGAAGCCTATTTTCATTTTAATCCTATTGCACACACTGTAAATGTAGAGTGTTAGTTGTGATGATGTCATTGTTTAAGAAAAGGTCTGTTTTCCCTTTAGGCCTAGATCAGTTTAAACAGTTTTTGATAGTTATTTCACCCTCATTTACATAACATGGCATTTTCCTCAGATTGCTGCTTAACAGTTACTGCAAAATTCGCATAAACATCATTGAATTCAAAGGTACTGATGTTGACAATATATTAAAGCAGATGTTGGAGGCTGAACACTAGAAAACATGCGTAATAACATGAACATTAGACTGATTGGAGGAAATTACTGCTTTGGCTTGTGTTCAGAGCCAGGTTTGTTTTCTGTTGTCCTCTGATGACTTTGCCAGTTTTGCAAAAACAGGCGACGATTAATATAAATGAGGCTAGATTGATCCTGATACACAGCAGGAGAAGACTGATGGGGGAGGCAAGCGAAAGGGATGATTACGACTGTCCTTGGCCGATGACAAATGGCACTGCATTGTGCTCGAAAGCAGGCCGTTTTTTATCTGTTGGCATCAAAACATTTTCGGGATATCATTGTAGCCATCAACGTCATCATGACTGTCACCTCCACTTTGTTGCCTGTAGCTCTTGCTGTACATGGTGTTGATTGTATGTGAAATGTTTGACGCTTCACACCAACCAAGGTCAATATGACATTAGTAAGTTATTAGTGAGTTAGTTGGTTTATAAGTGTAATGTTTCTGTTTACTGTCATTTCTACAGCAATTGTTGGCTAATTAGCCTTATAGATTGAATTGAAGTCAGAATCTGAATACAAGTGAGTCAATTATTTAAATACAAAAAGTAAAATACTTTTCACAGCTGGCCTTATCACAAAACAGCATTAAACGTTATCAGTCCTGATGTTTTCAGGAAATAGTGACATTTTCATAAAAATGTCAAATTTCTTTTGTCAAAAGTTTGTTCATTTTTGTACATTATGAAATACTTTACAATTTCTTAGTAGAGAACTGACACTGTATATGTTTTTAACTCAATAAAATAACACCAATTGTTCGGTTATCGCAATGTCCTTATATCTATTGATTCAAATTCAAGGGCAAAGGTTTGCACTCCTAACTTTTTTTTTTTTTTTGTAATATGTAATAACAAAATACTTAAATGTAACTTACAAAAATAAATAAATAAATAAATAAATAAAGATTAGTGAATCCAACAACAAAAGAATTATCCAAAAGATATAAGGCAAAGTTTACAAAAAAAAAAAAAAAGTATTTTGAAAAGGACCCTGATCTGAGGAAGTGTCAATGCTGAAGTTGATTATTGTTTACAAAAAATTTAGTTCCTGTTATCACTTACATTATAGCAACTATAAACGATGGTTCCCTCACCACCATAACTTTGTTTCTTGAAGATACGTCCTCCAACCAGAAGACTCTTCAAAAAAACCTAAAGGAACACCCCTGACTGTTACAATCCTAAACAATACAGTACAATATCCTGTGGAAGTTAGTACTAAATAAATGCTTAAGCTCTGATTCGCCTTGTATTTGACACCACCGTCAGAGCCATGCTGCTATAGAAACAGCTTCTGACCAGGATCTTCTGGGGTAACCAAAATGTAATTGTTAGATATTCACTAAAATCTGGATATTAAATGAGTAGGGTTTTTTTTTTCCAGCATAGACATGTAACGTTGCTTTATCTAGACTTTATGAAGGGTAAATTAAAGCAACCCGAAAAAAAAAAAAAAAGCTTGACCTACTATATTCATGAACAGAACTGCTTTAATTTGCTTCATGACAGTTTAGAATTTACAGGAAGTAACAACCATTAGAGTGTTGCTTGAAAGAGAAATGAATGTTATGGCTTGGAATGAGAATATGTATAAAAAAAAAAATCAGCTGCTACAACATAGTGAGCTAGGATAAGCTAGGCAGTGGCACATAGTCTGATCTCTCATCTACAGCACCTTTTTCCTACATAATTTGCAAAGAAGTGTCAGGAAGCAGAGATGGTTGTATTCGCAGGTGTTATTATAAAACATTGCAAACAATAAAAAAAAAAAAAATTGTGAGACAATATAATGGTTAAAAAAAATCAGGCAGAAATTCAGCCAAACCACATAGACGAGACAATATATATATATATATATAAACTGGAAGTGGAATACAATCAAAAACACAGAATAGCAAACCATATAGAAAGGCTTGGTAAGTCGGGCACGAACACACTGAACGTTATTGCACAATAACTTTCGGGTGACTGCGAATGTGACAATACTGGTGAGTGATGGGAATCGAAGTCAGCCATGTTTGTATTTGCACAAGACACAGGACGATAAAAGACAAAAATGTGCAAAGAAGACCTGTGACAATGTATCATGTCGATCTGTTTGCCATGCCTCTCTACTCAAGTTAAGTTTTGCCACATAACATGTAATGGGTTGCATTTTTTTTTATGTCTAGCAGCAAATAAGGTCAAAGATGTATTTGATTAAAACATGGAATGTAGTGGAAAAGCAGAAAATTTTAAAGCTATGTGAAGCCCAACTGGATGGATGTCTGGACTGCCTAATTTAGTGTAAGATACAGAGCAACACCTTCCCTCTTGTTTTAGTATTTTAATCCCATTTTCTCCCAATGTAGTCATTGCCAATTTCTAGTTTCCAGTTAGAGCAGAGTGGTGCCTTCTTGGTTTTCTGGACATAGATGGCTGTGGCCTAAGATTCAAACGTATTGCAAGTCTTCAAGAGTTAAACGCTATTACAACCCGCTATATTTGGAAGGGAAGTTTTTGTGCTGTAACTTTTTGTGTGTAGGTCCGAACTCCCTTGCAGACTTTCCAGCCTGCCCTAGCCTGCCTTGCTCCCGCCCCCTTGATGACATCATTGATTGACGGCCATTTTTAAAAGGAAGAAGCCGGAGTGAGATTGGTGGGATGTTGGAGGTGTTTGGTGTGTTAGGAGATTGATTGATTTGTGTGCTTGCCCTTGTGGATAACGTTGTATTTTGACTGTTGTTCTGGTCTTTTGACTTTTCCTGGTTTTCGAGTTTGGTTATCCGTAAAACCGCTTGTATTCTCTTCACTTGTGTGTGTGTGTGTGTATATATATATATATATATATATATATATATATATGTATGTATGTATGTATGTATGTATGTTCATGTGGTTCACTGGCAGTAGAGGTGTGGCTGCCATTTATTTTTGGGAGAATTTTTGTCTCTGTTTTTGGTCTAAGTAGTAAAGGAAGAATACTTGTATTTTCTTTTCTTGCCTTTTAGTTAAGTTAACTACCTAATTCATAGAACTCTTGTTTTTTTTTTTTGCCTTGGCACACCCTGAAGATACGCCTGTTTTTGGTTAATTTGTACAGATATATGTATATATGTATATACCGTGTCACCAAATATACCTCAATTTGTTGAACAATCTGGAGTTGTTGTGTTTCCTGGCTCCCTCACTTACACTTAAAAAGAATCAATCAACGCGAATCGCAAGCTGGTTACTCTGTGCGGATCAACCTAGACTGGGTCGTAACAAACGCTCTAACGTGGCCCATTTCAGACAACATCACATGATATAATGGCATTGTAAGCACATATTAAGTAGAACTTGATCTTCTACTACTAAATAACTTAGAATAAATTGGATGACTGAATACCATTGCACAATGAAGCAGCTGTGCAGCACATTATACATCTTGATCAGGCCATAAAAAGTGCTTGTAACACTTCTGATATTCAGTTTATTAAAGTTGTAATTAATCACATAAACTGTGCTTGGGACAGCTGTGTTCCCTTATTGTACTGTGAATGGTGGCTATGGTCAACAATATAACCATGAAAAAAAATGCAGAATTTCTTAATTATTTGCATGGAAATCAATGCATATAATGAATTTGTAATATTCATGTGTTTAACAAAAGATTTGCTGGACAAAAGCAGCTCAATAGACACACATGGTTTGACTAAACTTTTTTAACTTTAAAGTTAATTTTTTTTTCCCCCACATAAGCGGTTACTCTAATTCTGGTTAATGACTAGTTAAACTAATAATGAAAAGACACAAAAGACTCTATTTGCAGTCGGTGACCCTAACATTGATGTACTGACCTCGTCTAACTCTCAAGAAACTCATTCTCTGTGATCAATAATCACAAAGGGTTTGGTTCAGAAACCACTCCTAAGTCAGCTACTCTGTGGGTTCACCAAAGGCCACAGTAAGTGCACATACATTGAACAGATATGTAATTGGCTGAACACTGATTTTTGTGCAGATGTAATGTTAGGACTGATATATAGTTCCCCAGAATCACTGTACTACAGTTAACATGAAAGAGTGACAGACAAGAGGACAAGTAAAGTGGCAGTGTCATTAAATAGAATAAACACAGACAGTAGACTGTAGGGCGGCTGTGGCTCAGTCGGTAGAGCGGGTTGTCCACTAATCCACTAATCGTAGGGTTGGTGGTTCGAATCCCGGCCCGGGTGATCCCATGCCGAAGTGTCCTTGGGCAAGACACTGAACCCTAAGTTGCCCCCGATGGCAAGCTAGCACCTTGCATGCAGCTCTGCTCCCATTGGTGTGTGAATGCGCTCTCATTTGTAAGTCGCTTTGGATAAAAGCGTCTAATAAATGCGTAAATGTAAATGTAAATGTAGACTATACTGGGGATGTTTCAGAATACAAAAACATTATTCATGATGAGTTGGTGTTCCAGTTCACCCCAGAGGTCTTCAGTGGTGAACTCTGCAACCTTGGCACACCATGCCTTCATGGAGCTCACTTTGTGCACAGGGGCATTGTCATGCTGGAACATGTTTGGGGCTCTTAGTTCCACTGAGATTGTAATGCATACAAAGTCATTCTAGACAATTCTGTGCTTCCAACTTTGTGGCAACAGTTTGAGGAAGCAGCTCACTTTTTAACATTTGATATATTTTCTGATCTATTGTGAATAACATATGGATTTGTGAGATTTGCAAACCATTGCTTCTGTTTTTATTTACATTTTTACACAGTGTCCCAACATTTTTGGAATCGGGGTTGTATTTTATACTGGTATGTTTACCAGTTTCATACATGACATGCAAGTTTTTTTCCCCACAGCAATAAATAGATCAAGTTTTAAGACTGTTTTTCATATCTATGAAGATCTATCTATCACCGATTAGTCGAGACCGACCGTCGGTCACTTTATGGCCCACGTATGTCATCAACGCGAACCACAAAGCATGTCTGCAGAAGTAGTGGGGTAGTTTGCCATTGCTTTCCCCACCCCTCCCCATTTATCCGGGCTTGGGACTGGCGTGTAGCTGCTGCCAGTCACACGGCTGGGTACACACACTCACACACCCATTCACACACTACGGACACTACGGACACTTTAGACACGCCAATCAGCCTACCATGCATGTCTTTGGACTGGGGGAAGAAACCGGAGTACCCGGAGGAAAACCCCGACACACGGGGAGAACATGCAAACTCCGCACACACAGTCCCTAAGATCACAACTTAATTAAAACTGTTCCTGCTCCACAGCACAGCTAGCGCACTATCATGTTCAACACATTTTGTCATTTCTATTACTTCCAGTGCTGAACATCAGGGCGTTAAAGGACACTCAGTCATAAAAGTCAAAACACACTCAACAAGCCTTCTTGTTGGAGCTTTGACAGTGCAATTTCATTGACTGCTTTCATGTGCCTGTGAATGAATGTGAATAAAGTGTGTGTGTGTGTGTGTGTGTGTGTGTGTGTTTCATTTTTTATACATTTACATTTCACATTTATTCATTTAGCAGTCACTTTTACCCAAAACAACTTAGAAATGTTTTTTTTTTAACATGGATTTATATAAATTAAGCTTTGTCTAATTAGAATGTTATGTACTTTATGAAACAAAAAATTAAGTCTTTGGAGGATGTTAGAATTAAAATATTAATTTTACTGTGTGGACGCACTATAAAGAAATATGTTTAATGAAAAGTTTGTTGGCATATAATTTATTTTGATTGTATATTGGTTATAATAATTTTTCAATGTAAAATCCAACTTAATCCCACCACAAATCTACATTATTCATTAATACACTTGTAAATATGAATATGAATGAGAATATAAAATTTCCTGAATGCAGGTCATCCAGAAACCGAGTTATAGATTTTGAGGAAAACGGCTATAAAAACACACCTTGGTTTAAGGTGTATCCCACTCTAGTTAGTGTGGTTTATAAGGTTTGTAAAGAACATTCACATGTATATTATAATGACATATACAGTATCTCACATTTTCATCTAAAGGTGTACTCACTTTTGTTGCCAGCGGTTTAGACATTAATGTCTGTGTGTTGAGTTATTTTGAGGGGACAGTAAATTTACACTGTTACACAAGCTGTACACCTG